>JAUMHI010000008.1:1618182-1638974 GCA_032359435.1 Enteromius unitaeniatus | reverse complement strand
TCGTGTTGCGTTGCTGCCCCGTCAGCGTTTATGTTTTCCGTGTTTTGTTATTTAATAAATGTTTTGCATCGAACCTCCTCGTCTCCTCCGCTCTTTGCCCCGCTGAGAGGCGCGAAGGCACGCTGCACAGCACCCTTTCGTGACAGTTTTGGGTCACGATTGACTCCCATAGTATTTTTTTTCCTGCTATGGAAGTTAATGGTGACCCAAAACTCTGTTTATAAACTTTCTTCAATATATCTTTGTGTTGAGCAGAGCAAATACATTTTTGGGGGAAGTAATCCTTTAAATGTTATTATGGTTTAATAGAACTGTTGAATATGGGCTATTTTAAAATGCCATTTATTATTGTGATTGAAAAGCAGAATTTTAGCAGCCATTATTTTAGAATATTTTTGTATATTTATTTAGGAAACATTTCTTATTATAATCAATGTTTAAAACAGTTGTACCACTTGATATGTTTGTGGAATTTTCTTCAGGATTCTCTGAATTGTTTTCAAATAGAATTCTTTACTGCCACTTTTAATCAGTTGAATGCATCCTTGCTCCATAACAGTTTGATTTCCTTCAAAACTATTTTTAACTGACTAAAACTTGTGAGCAGTAGTATATTTACATGCAGGATTAATCTGTTTTCAGTTAGTGATGTGGCAAAAGTGTGGCATTATGTAATCTTTTAAGTGAAATTTAGACAATTGTGTCAGTTGTTCTCTACATCGTCTCTTGATTTCACTGGTGTAATATCCATACCAACTTGTAAATCTGTAAACTGCAAATGCTGAAAATCAAATAGCACAAAATCAATGTATTCCTATATTATCTTTGTCAGAAGGTACATTAATCTCCCATTAGACATGTCTTCATTGGTCTGATTTCCCATGTGATTAAACCATGCTTGGCCTGATGCAGCACTATTTCAAATGCAATCAGAGCACAAAAAGAGTACAGAATACAATATTACCCCATTTACAGACTCCAAGTGCTTGTGTAAGAAACCGCAAACTGCCCAAGTTTTCTCCCTTGTCGCCACAAAGCATCCTTGCAGTCTTGCAAAGGAATGGCAGGGTCAGAATTCCCCATTATCTGGAGTCTATTCCAATTACTTACCCCATTATTGCTGAGAAAGACAAAGCGCACAGGAAATGAGATAAATGTGCTGAAATTACAGCCTATGATTAGGTCTCCGCTCCCACTACCGACTGTGTCTGAATCCATTTGGGATGAAATGGTTCTGTTGGGTGCTTCAAGTATCAGTGCTGTTTTATTGTGTCTGCTACACTCAGGAGCTGAGAATAGATGCAGCGAGTCTGTATATGTGTGTATACTCAAGTGTCTGTTCATATATGTGCCGAAGGGGCGCATGGGCCTCCCAAAATGGTTCCAGAGTTGAGCTGAACATTAAAATGTATTTTTCAACCTAACATTAAGGCATGCACACTACCCTGTAATTCAGTGTACATTGACCTGGTTTTAATTTGAAGGCTGGTGTCTGCAAGTCATATTCTCTCAGCATGGAGCCCAAATTAAAACAGACAAGTGTAATGGACCAGCCTTCTTCTGAGTCTCCCTTAAAACAATAATTAGCTTCATGCTAATCAGAAAGCTTGCTAATGGTAGTGAAATACCAGGCTAGACCCAATTAACAATGCAGGCCTATCTGTAGACTTCTCCAAACTCTGTGTGTTGACACAGTGACAAAGCTGAAAAAGAAAGTAGCTGGTTAACTACAGATGTGTAAGATATAGTCATATTTCATCTTCAGGCTAAAATCAGACGTCTGGCCACACTGACTAAAACTCACTAACCCTCTGGAATCTGGGACTGGGACGGATCCATCTCAGGCCCAAGACCGCAAAGATCTGTATCTAAACTAAGACCAACAAACCGAGGTCAATGCTTTCAGTGTTGCTTCTCGTTGAGCTTTTACCTTTGGGACCGGTACATTTTAGGTTAAGATTCATGTCTTTTTTGGCTTATCAACTAAAATGGCTTTGTATTTGTGCAGTGCAGTGATGGCAAAACGAACAGCAACATGCATTAATAAAGTTCTTAGGTCATTTTCCAAATTAAATTTAAAAAAATCGTTGCCTTCAACTTTCCTTAAAGCACAATAAAACGCACAAAAACCCTGGAGCTCTTTTGGGTTACAGTCTCCAAGCTGCAGTTGCCAAAACAGCATGAAACGCTTATTGCATGAATAAATGCATCGTTTAATTACACTTGAATCAAGGCAATTAGAAATTATCCGAGTGCACGTTTTAACTCTTTTTTCCCGCTTATTTGGACCTTTCAAGTGAAACCGTCTAAACTCAAACTTAAATTGCCCTTACTGCCTTTCTTGGACAGCAGAGAAGGAGTCAAGTAATTTAGTTTGATTACCGGTAACAGGCTAAGGAAACAGATTTCAGTCACAGGAGGACAAGAGGACTCACTACTAAGTTTTTAATTTGTGCCAACTCAAACCATCACACTGCCTACGTACTGGGGACATGCCAGAGTGACCCAGAACTGTCTGTCATCACCCTTCTCAAAGATTGTTATCCACCTGTAATGCTGGACCACAAAAGGTGCCATTCTGTTTACTTTGGCATGGAAACAGCTTACAAAGACTCTTTCTGCATGTGCCTGCTGGCCAATTTGTTCTTTCTGGTCCTCAAAACCGATTGGCTTAGAGGTCTTTCTAACTATGAGATACTCACCCAGTATGGTCATTGGAAGTGTTTCACCATTTGTAACACTCTGCTTGAAGCATTTCTCACAGTGTCATGGTGGATACCCAAATTTAATTTTAAAAATACTACGGATGTTGTGTCACCGAATCTGAGTTTTTAAAGGTGAAAATGTAGTTCTTAACATTTCAAATATGCTGTTTATTCATAAAGACTGTGCCTGTTTTGCTTCAACGTTGTCAGAGATGTAAGCTTCAGGTTTTCAATGGACATTCAAAGTTCATAAAACCTCCCTACCTCAAACAGGGGTGTGTTTTCCGAAAGCAACTACTTTCACAAGTTTCAAAGAAAGATGCGAGTATTCATGTGATTTTAGCTGGATTGTTACATCAATAGATTACAACAAGAGACTTAATTTTATATTAAAAGTTTACAAAGTTGTAAGCAGGACATTATTTTTATGTTCAACAACACTTTGTAAGACGCAACCAGCAAAAGCATTGACCAATGTTATCATGGAAATCCCTTAACAGTTGAAAGTATGACAGTAACAGTATGACAAAGATATCACTTTTTTACATTTAAACTGATTGTAACTAATTCTAACTGTAACCACATCTTTCTTTCAGATTACTCTACTGTAACAAAACGCGCAAACATATCAGCCGATCTGGATCGGCGCATCCCTAGTACATACAGTTAAGAGAAGTCTCTAAGCCTCAAACTGTTATCTGTGTATATATGTGAACACAATGTGTTGTAAGATAATAAAGGCAATTTTCTCATGTATCTTGGCGCCACCCTAGTCAAAGGCGCAGTGTACTATCAGAAAGCATTAGGATAACACACCTGCCAGTGCAGTGTTTGGCACAGCTATAAACAGCTAGAACATTTGCACAGATAGTGAATTTTGGGGCTCATTTGTCAAGGCTGAAGAACAGTTCTGCTGAATCAAGCTCATCCCCCATGATAAAAGCTACATTCCTTTTTATCATTTATTTTAAACAGTCATGCTTTGCTTCCAGTCAGTCACACTTATTTTTTGTCCTGCTTCTCTTGTTTTTTTGTTCTTTCCAAATATCTCAGAAACCACTCTTTATGAGCTCATCTTACAAATATGTACTCAGTATGTTTAATGATTTTCTTTTTCAAGACTTTTGCCTTCGGATACAAATATGGCGAAGTCTTAAAATCAAATCATATCAAAATAATAAAGTAAAATTATAGCCTACAATTAAATTAAATATAATCTATTCAAACTTGATGGGATGATATGATTACAAAAACACGTGGCTTTATGCAGGCTAAGTCTATCTGATATTGGAACATGAGATGGGACTCAAAACTTTGTGTGGTCTAATTGGCAGGATAGAGGAGGGATGATCTGAATTGCTGTTTTTACAAACTGTGATGCATGTGTGATTTATCTTGTCAAACTTTTACTAACTAAAAAGATACTGGTCCAGGAGAAACCTCCAGGGTGAAATTTAATTGCTTAGGAAGTTTTCTTTACTTTGCATCATGGGAGTGGGGGGTTTGGCCTGAAGCCTTGGCACTACAGCAGAGAAATCAAACAGAAAGTGTAACATGAAGGCCATGTTTTTCACTGTTTGACTTGGCAGGGCAAGAGGAAGTAAACACCTACACTCATTAAGGCAGCAGTAAGCATGATGGACTGATGGACCAATGGAGATTAATGGAATGTGCCTGGTGAAAAAAAACATACAGGTTTATGGTTTCACGCATAATAATTAATCCATGGTGCATGAATATGTGCACAACATGTACTCTGTAAAAAAAAGAATAAATTACTAGATTCAATAAATCAAAGGTTTATGTTTAAAACAAATTAGATTTTGCAACACAAACAAAATAATACCTCTGTCCAATAATACCATGTCTTTCTATAAATATGTGTCCCCATAAACCACCCAAATGAGCGCGCAGACGCACACACACACACACACAGTACCGTTCAAAAGTTTCAATTTCAATTCAAAAGTTACATTGCTTTATGTGTTTTATAGATAAAAATGCAATAAAAACAGCAATATTGTAAAATATTACTACAATTTCAAATGACATGTTTTCTACTTTAATTAGCATATAATTTATTTTTGTGATGGAAAAGCTGAATTTTCAGTAGCCATTTGCCTCAAATAGTAATATTGTGAAATAATAGTGAAATAGAGTTAATAAAAAAATTTTTTTACAAATATTTATTTAAAAAATATTTTTTCTTAAAAGAAATCTGAATGGTAGTGTATTTTACCACACAATTATGTTTTAATACATTATGGAAATTTTGGGAAGTGATTTAACTTTATTAGAATAAGGAAAGTATTTTGTGTAGCACATAAAAAAGGACAGCTGTAGCTAAAATTATACAGTGCGCATAAAAATATTACAGAAGAAATGAACTGCAAATAATTCCGTGTCACCATCATGCCACTTTTGGTGCGCTTATGTGGCATGTGTATATAAGTGTGTGTTATAAATGAACAGCACCAATTATATCAATGAAAATCTACTGTGCGGACATGAAAGCCTTGCCTTTCCTATTTCCCAGAATAAACTTCATTCATTCATAAAAGCGGGAGACTGGCTATGAACGGAAACTTAAACACAAAACCATATGCCTAGCACTCAAACTCACACACACACACACTGCAAGAAACTGCAGTGCTCTGAGAGCAAGAGAGCACCACACAGGCTATAATTCCCAGCATTCCAGAGTGAGCGTCCAAGCCACGCTGACGTCTGTGCGTCTGGGAGGAACGCCGCTATTTACCACCACAAACTTCCTCTGCCTGCACATCATTCAGAGAGAAAGAAGCAGAGCGAAAAAAAGGGAAGATGGCATGACTACTCTCTATTTAGGCAGCATGCTAAGTCAGCCTGGAAATGCCCCCTGTCTCCACCCTAATTCTGGTGCCAACGCGCCTCGCCACAGCGGCTAATGGCTGTTCTCCTGCGTGAGTGTGTGTGAAAATTCCTCAGGGGTTCAGGGGTTATTGGACTGTGGGAGAGAGCTGTAATTATTGCAGTAGCAATGAGATCATGGCCCCCTGTCTCTTAATCTAATGAGGACATCAGTGTCAGCAGTAATCAGCACACTAAAGACAGACAGCAACAGCCACGGGGAAAGACAGAACCGCTGAGAAATTCAATTGCGTAGACGTAAACAGAAATGGAAATCAAGATCAAGTCAAATGAAAAACTGATAGAAAAAAAGCCAGATTAAAAAACAAAAACAAGAGACAACAATTTCTTAAAAGGACAGTTGACAGCAACATTTAATGTCGTTCCAAACCTGTGTGACTTTATTTCTTTTGAAGAACACAAACAGAGAATTTATTGAAGAACTGTTTTTGTCTATCAGTCGACTTTCGTTGACTGTTAATTATAAAGATTGTTTTTAAAATATCACCTTGTGTACAGAAGAAAGCAAGTTATACAGGTTTGGAATAACATGAATTTGAATTTCTGGGTCAAGTATCTTATTTCAATTTTCCTCTTATATAATTGTCCGTGTCCCTGTTTTCTGCCCCTACTAATTGTACCCAAAACAGATACAATGGCAACGATATATGGTTATATTAATTAAAGGTTAACTGACTCACTAGTTTACACACACACACACACACAGTCTTTGTGCCCACAGAATTCCACGGAAATCTCAGAATTCTGCAGAACTGGAACACCTGTCCTAGGCCACATCCCCCCACTCACAACACATTCTTAAAGTAATTATTTTGATTTGGTTTATGAAGTATGCTTTAGGCTTCTATGTGTCTAGTACTAGTAGTTCTGTTTATATCATAAATATTATTATATTTAAATCCAAACATTGTGGGAAAAGTCAGCAAATTCCATCTGGATCTAGTCTAGTAGACTAGATTGATGTTTGTATTTCTACCTGATGGCAATAAAATAATTACATCAATAATACAAATCTGTATTTTATTTTTAAAATAAAGCAAGTAAGTAATATTTTTATTCAGCAAAGATGCATTAAACTAAATGGCCAGTTAAAACATTTACACTGCTACAAACATTTTAAAATAAATGCTGTTCTGAAAATATAATTCAATTAAATTGTATAAAAAATTTTAAGTGTAATGATATTTGAGAACATTAGTTTTACGGTATTTTTAATCAAACCAATGCAGCTTTGATAAACATTATTAGAGATATCTTTCTGAAACATTACATAAATATCTGATCACAAACTTTTGAAGTTTTTATATCGAGACACATTAGCACACCTAATGTGTTAAATATCCAGAGAACATAAATAGACAGAAATTGAAATGAATAGTTTTAAGGATTTGTTGTGAGTTATGTGTCTGTGTCCCGACTGCATGTGGGTGGAATAAAACGATCAAAATGGCTCGAGAAAGCAGACAGTGAGGCCATCAAACAATAAATGTGGTCACAATTCACTGACTCACAGCCTCACAAACATCCGTATACACAGAACAGATATTGACAACAAACATGAGCTTCGCCTTTCCTTTGCTGCTCTCAATCAAATGTTGTCTTTGTCTCATTAATCATAAAACTTACAGAGAGAATTAAGACGTTTCAATTCCCTTCGAAACTCTTTTGGTTTTTATGAGCTAATTTTCATATTTGCAATGATCTCGTAAAGCGTGCTTGAGGAAAGAAAATGACATTTAATGAAAGCAACGTTCTGTTTTGAAAGTGTGTGACTCATGTAATACACACATACATACGCACACACAGCCAAATGGATAATGCCCAGACTTATGTTCTTGTGTGCTGATCTGTTTCATGTCATTCCTTTTACATTCAAACTCCAAAAAGCTTGTAAAATAGTTCCTGTACTAAATACGGCAAAAGTCAGCCAACAAAGTCCTGTTTTATTAAATTAAGCTAACACAAGAACACCTTGCTACCTCTACCACAAACCTTTTCACCAGCAATTCATTCGTCAACTGTTCAGATTTAAAGCATAAGTTCTCCAAAGCAATGTGTGAGGCAGATCAACAGAACACCAAAGCAGCAAAGACTTTCCTCAGTTTGACGTTAACATGTTGCTAAGCTAGCGGCAAAGCAAAACTACCTTACTAACTATTAATAACTATATATTTTTTATAAATGTATAAAAATATATTTTACAACCATAAAATATATAGCATACAGAACTACTGACTAACATTATCTATTTTTCCATTATATAAAACTATTATTATTATTGATATTTTTCATGATTTTTCTTGACCCATCCAAGGAAACATGTGATACTAGTTGCCTACCTATTGGATCGGCCTTCGATTGGGAATTACATCCATCTACTATAGTATGATACCTATGTAGGGAGCACTCAGAATTTTGGAACAGAGCAGTGATGTTATAATATAACTACCATTTGCCAACAACTATAAATGAGAACTTAGTGAATTATACAGTATCAGAAATTATTAAAATTGCAGATGAAGAGGAATGGAATGGCAAGACGTGGAAAGTGGATCTCAATACTCACTTGTTCCATTACCAGCAGAGTTTACATGACATTTCAAAATGCTGCTTTCTCTAAACAACCTGGAATAAGCCGAGCGGATATAAACATAATGGTCATTATTTCAACCGAGTACTTTTAACAGTCACCAAAAACATGCCTGCTCTGATTTTTTTATTTTGGAGCACACACGACACAAACATTCCAGAGCTGCTTTCATTTTTGTCCATCATGATAGCAGAACCTCCTGCATGTCTGAGTATTCTGCCCGTTTTACTGTTTGCCACATGTATCTAATCTACGGCTCCATTCTGTCTTATCTATTTGCTTCACATAGAAACATGCATGCGCACATGCTGCACGCCATCAAATACTCAACAACCAATCCTGCATTTATGTCAGGAGATGAAATTTACATTCAATATTTCCTTGGGATAAAAATCACTTTTTTGGCCTGTAAATCTTTTAAAACAAAATTTTTCACTCAATTTATTAATGGTGTCCAAAGCATACAGAATTTACATGCATCTAATGAAAATTGTTATTATCATTATCTTGACCGGAAAAAAGTGATTTACACAGTATCTTAAAATCTTGTGTTTGTGATACTTATTCCTAGTAAAATCTACACATAAATGTCACCTGAAAAAATTGCAAAAAAAATAAAAAATAAAAAATGCAAAAATACATTCTTTTAACCTTTATATAACAACAAAAGAAACAAATAAATAAACGATCATATTGGTAACACTTTATTTTAGGGTTTCTTAACTAGTTACTTATTAGCTGGAATATTACTAGAATATTAGCTATTTATTAGTAGTAATTAAGCACATATTAATGCCTTATACATACCTAATCCTACCCTATAGATAAACTTAACAACTACCTTACTAACTATTAATAAGCCGCAAAGTAGGAATTTTTTGAGGGAAAATTTGTAGTTCAGTTTTTTTATTCTAATATGTTAATTATACGTAAAAATATACATTCAAAGGTTTAGGGATGGTAAGAGGTTTTTAAAGTTGTTGAAAGTGTATTATGCTCACCAAGATTGCTTTTAAGTGATTAAAAACAGTAATATTGTTAAATATTTTTGTCACTTAAAAAAATATGTTTTCTAAGTTTAATTCACGGTGGCAAATTTGATTTTTCAACAACCATTACTCCAGTCTTCAGTAACCAATCCTTCAGAAACAGTTTTATTTGCTGATTTGGTGCATTCTTCTTATTATTGTTATTATTATGATGTTGAAAAAACCTGTGCTGCTTAATATTTTTGTGGAAAATGTGATACTATTTTTTTTTTTCTAATAAAGAGCAATTTCAAAAGAACAGCATTTATTTGAAAAATGAATATTTGTTTACATAAATGTCTCGATGATAAATTCAATGCATGTTTGCTGAAAAAAACACTTAGTGACACCAAATTATAAACAACAGAGCAATTCTTTTAGCAGTGTATGACATTTAGTCTTATGTGCGTGTGTATATTGACCTCAGAACAATGATGCTCGACAGTCATCTACAGCCGACTGAAGCAGAAGCAGCTTTGAAGAGAGGGCTGATGAAGTAGATAAAGCATGAGGAAGCTCTCTGGCTACTGGGCGACTAGACCAGCCCTGACATGCAGTGCGTAAGCATGTGTGTGTGTGTGTGTATATTGTGTGGTTACTGACTAGATTAGAAGCAGCAGTTGCAGGAGATTCTTGTTTCCCCCAGAGCGTTTGGAGACACAAGACTTAGGCGACAGGAACCTCAGACCAACAGAGACCTTCTGTTACACACTCACTAAACCACTCTCTGCCATCCGATCTCCTGATAACACACAGACTCCCACACACACTCATGCTCTCACATACACGTCAATGCCCAGAAAAGCCTTCATACAACTCAGTAATTTCAGGTCTAATAAATCAGTATATTAAGATCTGATAACACTTCATAATAACTTTTAGCAATACTGACAAATATTACTAGCTGCTTTTTACTTTAATTCGCTGCTTATTACTAGTTAGTAGGGTAGTTGTTAGGTTTCAGTTTAGGTATTGGGTAGGATGTGCTTTATAATTAATAATAAACAGCCAGTATGTTAATAATAGGCATACTATAAGCAATTTAATAGAACTGGTCCCTGTGCTAAAGTGTTACCTAACTCATCCTAATTTCCAAAAGCATATTGAATCATATCCCACAAATGCACACAAACAAAAAAAAATTCTTATTACCTAAAACTACAAAAACCCAAACTTAATTTCTAAGAGTCGTCAGAATCTACTGATTTTCATTCAAAAATTGCAGTAACACTTTAGAATAGGTAACACCCTGTTAACTATTAACTATTAACTACAAATGTTCCCTCAATAAATTAATTTAACTTAATTTGCTGCTTATTAATAGTTAGTAGGGTAGTTATTAAGTTTATGCATTGGGATTACATTAAAAATATATATTTTTAGTTGTTTGCTCAGTTTACTTTAATTTAATAAGCTAAAACAACGCAAATTTTTAGTTTTTTACTCAGTTGTCATTTTCACTCAATTTCATTATGCTAGATGAAATCACATTTGTAAAATATTAAGTTAACTTAAGTTGTGTTGGGCCTGCACAGATCATTTACTTTGAAACTGGGCAGTGGATTTCTAGTTGTGATCAAATGTTATGATGTCTGTTATGTTCCCATAAGATAAAAAAATGGTTAAAAAAAAACAGTTTATGTCAAATGAAGTTGGTTTGATCTCATTAAATTAGCATGACTTTTAGTCATCAGTACAACTTAATTTACTTTAAGTTCAAGTAAATCAGTTCAAATGAATGGAAATAGGTTTCATAATTTTATTAAGTTAGATCAACAAGCAATTTTTTTGAGTGTAGGGATGTAGAATAAGGCATTAAGATGTGATCAAATAGCAGTAATAAATGGCTGTTATTGTAGCAATATGCATGCTAGTAAGCAACTAATAGGTGTAACCTTATAATAAAGTGTTACCAAAATTGCTAGTAATTTTTACAATTAAAATGTTGACATACAAGAAATTTTGAAATAGCATTTTCTTTCTTTAGAACACATTTGAAATATTCTTCGTTTCATTTATTTATTTTTTTAAATAAATAATGAATTAATTTTTTGAAAATGTAAAGAAAATAGAAATGAGAGTTCATTATATTTTTATATTTTCATATACATTTCTACTCCTCTACCGTGCTACATATGCAGTGTGTTGATGTGTACACTTTAAAAATGTTTTAAAAGTTATTATTTTAAACAGTTAACTTTTATATAATGTATTATAAGTATGAGGGATGTTGTACATGTGTATGTTTGCTGCTGTTGTGGGGGGCTGGACCGTGAACATGTGTGATAGTCGGGGCTTTTGGGGGCACTATACATGTCTGGATATCGTTTGGATTGAAGTTTAAATATTTACATGACCCGGGTTCATTAGTCGAAATCGAAGCTTTTCCTTAAACCACACAAAATGTCCATCCATTAGTACGGAAAAGCACTTAAAGCTAAGTGCTCTTTTTTGCGCACACACATTCTTTGTCTATCTTTTTGTTTTGCGGGGCCACCCTTCGCACAGCTGTCAACTGTCTTCAAATTGAGTATACAATTCATGTACATAACTCAAGGTTCATACGTTCTTCAATATCACATTTACCACCCTAACACATTAGTTAAAAAGAAAGATAAGCTTACGAAACAACGCGTAATCACATTAAGCACAAGCCATTGTTTTTTTCATATTCTGGTGAATTTGAACATTTAAATGTAAGCATATTTACCACGGCAGAAGGCAGTTGGCAAACTCATCTGATTGGTCAGTTATAAAAGAGAAATATGAGCACTGGGGAAGTACAGTAGGTTGCTGGAAAAGCTATTGGTACTTCATGTGGACAACAGCTGAGTGAGTGTATGAAACACATTAGAGACAGAGAGAGGAAAAGTGAGCAGGGGGGAGCTACTCCTCAACAATAAGAATTAATTTATAGTCTCTGATTATTGAAAAGGAGCCAGGATTTTTCTGGAGAGGAGTCAGTCTGGCTTAGTGGATGCGTTTGTGTGTTGAGTTCTTCGCCATATAGCACTGAATGAAATCAAGACATGCTAGCTTGCCTTTTATAGTGCTGTTCTAACTTTCTCACACCCACAGGTAACTTCTCACACAGAGTGCACTTATTAGATAAACATGTTATTTGATTCATGACTAATTGCGGACCAACTATTACGCTAACATAAGTTGTGTATGCTTCGAACAAAAGAGTTGACTTTTAAACAACGTCTTGAACAAACAAATCCTGTATCCTCCCTGGCTGAGGATTGAGTCATTGTTTGGAGTAGTTTTTTTTTTAATCTTAGATTGAATCTGTTTACATTTGATTCATACACACATGTAAGATTTACCCATGTTGCATGCATAGGTCAAATAGAGTTTTAAAGGATTTGAGTAAACATGTGTAATACATTCTGTTTATCTTTATAGAATTTCCGTAATAAGCATTCACAAATCCTTTCTTCCTGTAAATCTGCCCCTGAATTAAGTAATTGCACCTGTATTGGCATTTGGATTGAAACTGAAAATGGTGCAAAGTATGAAAGAAAACTCTCTCCCTCTTTCTCCTTATTAAATTATCTTTGACATTAGCATTTGGCTAATCTCTTAGATCTGAAGACATCTCGTCAATGGGTCTCTTTATCTTTAGCACAGTTTCATGGGCCAACACTGATCACTGGTTAATCATATTTTACTGACTGCTCTATCACAGTCTGTCTGTCTTAATCTAATATTCCTGGAGCCAGCACTCAACAAAAGCCTGTCAATAGTCCCTCTTCTTTCTATTCTGCTTTACAGCCATTACAGAAAAGGCTTAAATTCGCTGTCCAAAGTACTTTTAGAAACGAGGTAGGAGTCACACAGGAATTACAAACGCTGCTCGATGTAACTCATTTAATCCGTTTAAAAATAGGTTTTAGCAACTAGGCTCCTGTCGCTTTTGGTGTGGGTTTTCTATAACTTCTTTCTGCATGTTGAAAATACTTATTATATTTAATAATAATTTTAATATTCATTTTGAAATATTATCTGCATTGTGTGATGTAGGAAATATTAATTTTATAATATAATAAAACAATATAATCTATGTTTGGTGTGCAAAATCTTCCTAGTTCTTACTCTTTTTCAGTACTTGTATATTTCACTAATAACTACAAATAAATGGCAAGTAACACACTGATTAATTTTAGACATAATAAGAAATATGCATAGTGGAATAAAGAAATCCTTCAAATGAAGTGTAATTATAATGTTATATCATAACATAAGTGACATCTCAATGAATATATGAATGGATTTGATGTATACATGCATTTCAAATAGATTATGGCATGTTTTTTTAAAGTATACAGCATGATGAATGGAATTAAAGGGATAGTTCACTTTGAAACTAAAGTTTATCAGCTTACCTCAAGGTGTAGGTGTCTTTTCTTCTTTATTAGATCCAATTTTGAGATTTTTAAGTCAAACCACTGTAGTCTGTCAGTCATATAACGGTCTGTATAGGGAACTTTCTCTATGAGAGGGGAAAAAACATGCACAGAGAAATCCAAATTAAACCATACCCGATCGTAACGATACATTGATGGCCTAAGACACGAAACGAGCGGTTTGTGTGAGAAAACAAACAGTATTTATATCTCTTTTTTTACCTCTTGTACATCATCATGCGCAAATGATCTAAGATCATGCATGCGTGACGTGTGCGCACTGGCATAGTCTAATCAAAATCGTCTTCCATTGCGATGTCCTGCACGTCTAAATATGTTTAGTTATTCACAATGAAAGGTAACACTTCCGAAATCTCTGTGCAAACAATGAGAAATTTAGGCGCGAGAGATCACATCTGGCGCTTTTTGCCGCTTGCGCAGACTATGCCAGAGCGCTCACACGTCACGCACCAGATGCGTGCGCGCCCTCATATGATATTATTGTTGTTCTTCTTTAGGTTTTATTGGTGGTTGGCATACAACTTTGAGATGCATTACCGACATCTACTAGTTAGGAGTGTGGGCAAAGTACACAAGATTGTTCTAAAATCTATATCCTATTGACTAATTGAGTCCTATTAATAAATAACATTAAAAATGTAAACAATCGTCATGAGAATTCATTTTTGTAATATCTATCACTTTAAAATTCATCCCATTTTTTTCCAATTTAACTTCCAATACTCTCCTTTCATTACTATACCTTACACATTCCATTAAGATATAATTCACTGTTTCTTCTTGATCACAGTGGTCACATTGCCCTGTTTGATGTTGTTTTATTTTATATAAATTTCCATTCAATGCTCTATGACCAAATCTAAGACTTGATAATATGGATTCATCCTTTCTACTTCTCCTTGTTATTCTTTCATTACCGACATTTCTTTAGATCTTATAAAATCTTCTTGCCTTTTTTCCTCATCCCACTGCTTCTGCCATCTGTCCCTTACAAATTGTTTAATTAAAACCTTCATCTCTGTTTTACTAAAATTCCGATTTTCTTGAAGCTTTCTTAGCATCTT
This sequence comes from Enteromius unitaeniatus, assembly GCA_032359435.1. Lineage (NCBI taxonomy): Eukaryota > Metazoa > Chordata > Actinopteri > Cypriniformes > Cyprinidae > Enteromius > Enteromius unitaeniatus. Next base: position 1,624,247 of record JAUMHI010000008.1, on the reverse strand, counting down.
CATTCTAATTCGTTTCCAACTATACCTATGTGAGCTGGTAACCATCAAAGCGATACTTCTAAGCCCATCATCTGAATTCTATATAGTGTTTGAAAGATCTCAGTCAATATATCTGCTCTACTTTCAGAATGACCACTCTCCAGTGCCATTAAGGATGAGCTTGAGTCAGAAAATATAAGTGCCCTCAATGGCCTATTCTCCTCAATCCACTGTATTGCCAATAAAATTGCTATCATCTCACCAGTGTATACTGATAGGTTGTCAGAGATTCTTTTTTTAACATTAAAAACATAATTTAATCGAACATTAAAATCCATTATTGTGTATGCCACCCCTACTCTGTTATCAATGTCTTTTGATGCATGCATATAAATGGTGACATGGCTAAATATATTTATTCTCTATATACTTATGTACCATTTGGGCGTATATACATATTTCCCAGTTCTTTGTCCCTCTTTTCTAACAAAGCCATATCCACATTGGGCTGTGGTAACAACCACTGGGAATTACTGACCATGGCACTGTTACACTGATTGGCATTTCACTTATATTTCACCAATATTTCTGTTATCTGATTTTTTTATTTTTCCTAACTTGGTTTTAATACCTCTTTTACTGGATGATTTATATCATGTCCTTGTATATTGACCCAATAACTTAGAGATAATTGCATTCTCCTGAGTTCTAATGGCATTTCCCCTGTCTCAACCTGAAGAGCTGCTGTAGGTGTAGATCTTATTGTTCCCGTCTCATATCATATTGACATGGTGGTGTAATTTATGTAGCATACATAACAATTACACAACATTTTATACATTGTGTATGTGAGTATGGAGTGCAAACCGTAGTGTTTCTATACAATTACATCACATTACATTTACATTTCCACCCCTTTCCATGTCTCATTTTTACAATTTATGTCCCTGTACTGTATGTGGGCAGGGACATGTCATATAAAGCAGGACAATTGCTAACGGCAAGAATTAATTTATCCTTCGCCATGCTGGAGCTGAAAGGAGAATGATCACATGAGCGCTATCGTCTTCTTTCCTTTTGAGAGATTCTGAACTTTGTTGCATCACTGGACACTCCCACATCCGGTCGCCAATGGTCGTTATGCCGCTAAAGGCTGCTGTCGCTCTTGTCGCCAGAAATTGCCAGCTCTCCATTGAAATGGATGGGATCGCATCACTTTGCCGCTATGTGACGCATGTAGTGTGAACGGGGCTTGAATGGGGTTTTAGGCATGTATCGTTACGATGGGGTATGGTTTAATTTGGATTTCTCAGTGCATGTTTTATTTTCAGGGGTGGACTCACCAGAAGGTAAAGGTAGGCGACTGCCTTGGACCCCCGAAAGCCAAGGGGCCCCCAAAATGATTTTCATACACGAGATGCGCATTAAGTGCGCACACACGAATGTCTGATGCTGACTGCCGCAGCACAGCGTGAGCTCTGCATCTGCTTAGTTCAGCGATCGACTGAAATGAGCAGCTTTTATCAGACGACGATTCGGTTAGGCTATAAATCTGAATTTTTGTGCAGATTAACATCTTGGAAGGTAGAGCAGTATAGATGAAAACGGATTTCTTAAGAAGTTAGCTGCATCAAAATGCAGAGAAGTGAAAATATAGCCTAAACAGGTTTGTGTCAGTAAATATACTAGCCACTAGTATTTTCACCAAAAAAAGAAAGAAAAAGCTTTTAAGTCAGTTATTTCTATCTTTTGCATTAGCGAAATATCAGTTTGAATTTCCAAACATTATTCTTGTCATTAATTGTAATAATGCAGTGAGATTATTGTCTGCACAAGGAGACAAAACAGCCAGTGCTCCACACAGAGATCTGATCATCATCCAGTCTGTCTGGAATGACATGAAGTAACAGAACAAACTGTGACAGACTAAATTCAGAAGAAATGTGGCAACGTCTCTAAGAAGAAGAAAAAAACCTACCTGGAAAGCTGCCTGAAAAACGATGGGCAAGTGTACCTCGGAACAGAAGCTGTTTTACCGAAAGCTGTACCAAAAATTTATTTGATTTAGATAATAAAAGTTAATAAATTAATAAGTTGATAAATTAAATCTATTTATGGCATTTTACAACATTTTTACACGAGTGTCTAAAACTTTGAACAGTATTATAGCTTTCCAGGTAGGTTTTTTGAAGCATCTTGGAGATGTTGCCACAGTTCTTCTGGATTGAGTCTGTCTCAGTTTGTTCTGTTACTTCATGTCATTCCAGACAGACTGGATGATGATCAGATCAGATCTCTGTGTGGAGCACTGGCTGTTGTCAGACTCCTTGTGCAGACACACTTAACTATAATTAACACTGCATTAACACTTGTTAACTATTAACTAGAACTTGTCCCTCAATAAATCTTTTATTTGCTGCTTATTATTAGTTAATGCAGTTGTTGTTAAGTTTAGTTATTGGGTACGATTAAAGATGTAGAATACGGTCATGTAGAATAAGGCATTAATACAGTATGTGCTTAATTAGCACTATTAAATGGATAATATTCTAGTAGGCCTATGCATGCTAATAAGCGACTAATAGGTGTAACCGTAACATAAAGTGTAACCTAAGTATTAAATGATATTAAATATGAGATGTAGTGCAGTAAATTACAATATTATACTTTAGAATGTTTTGAAGCAAACATACTGACACTTGAAAAGTGCTTTTACAACAGAGTAAATATACTTCACTTCTATACGCCTCTGATTTCTAATTCAGATTTTTTGGTGATATGATCCCTTGAAGACACACACCCTTGTTTGTCTTCCTGCAATCACACAGGAGGAATTTACAAGAGTTATCAATCGATTACAGGCAGGGGAGAAGAGATACATTGAGCCATATAATAGAGATAAAAACGCACACACAAAACATAATCTGGAGTTGCATATAGTCAGCTGTAAGTTTCAAATGACTTGACCCAAGCAGCAGAAGATAATGTCTGGTGGGATATAACTGAAATAGTGAAACGCAAAAGCTGAACCACTGTCAGAGTGATGAAACAAATCCAATGTAAAAGTTACTTCAAGCTCTGTGATCACTGAAAACAACTACAACAAAAGATGCCTTACTAAGCCAATTTAATACACCCTCTCATGCATTTTTCGCCTGTCATCATCACCTTTTCAAGCCAGCTTAGTCTCCCTGCAGATCAAATAGGTTGGTTGGTCAATAGCAAACACTTCCATCCAGTGACAGAGAGTTCAACTGAAGGGAAAGTGGTCTGTTTTCATGCCGGACAAAAGAAATGATCTCTGGGTTTTTACACAGTAATGAAGTGTCACTCATCACATGCTTCATTACTTTAAAGGAGCGGCACAATAGAGTATGTGATATGGATCCCACAAATGTGAGGCCGACTGCTGCAAGTCTGTTTTTTTAGTGAAATAATCTATTATAATGTTGAGGGGTAATTATAATATAACTTTTCCTCATAATTTCAGCAAGTCATCTCACTTTACTCAAAGGATGGATTAGAATGGAGAGAGTCAGTTGACGTGGGAACTAGAGCTTGAAAAAGTTTGTCGGCTGTAAATAAGTAAAGTGATACTTTCACAAATATGGAGGTATACTGTATGGGGTTGCAAAAAATGGCAAATATAATGATTCTGTATTTCTTAGCAAGGCACGTTCAATAAACCATGAAAAAAACAGAAACAGAAGAACAAGCAGAGAGAGAAAATGTGTTGTGGGGTGAGGTAGGAGGGGGGTCATAGGAAAATGAGGGACAGAGAGGCGAAGAGGGAGAGACAGTCTATTGATTTGGTCCACAGTGAGAGATAAGGTATCTCCACACATGACTTTATCTGACTGGTAACATATCAGCAAGCGACCGTATCGACACGGCAACATCAGTCAATGCCATATGCTGCTCTATTCATCATCCACACTGAATAATGACAGGCACACATGGCTCTGTATTTGTATATATTTGTATAGCATACGATATATGTACCTTAATGATGTAAAAGTTTTTATATGATTGATTGTTTTTTTGTTTTTTTAGATATTCTGATTATTTTAATTGATCTTTATAGTACTAAGCATTGATAAAAAAAAAACATGAAATGGCAGGAAAATTTTCATTCTATAAAACTTTAGCTTTTTCTCACAAAACATACGTGATCTTTTACAAAAGTATTCCGTTCCTCACCAAACTTTCTCACAAAATTACTATTGTTCTCTGGTAAAAATGTCACATTCATTTGCAAAACTGAAATACATTTTTTTACACATTTTTAACACAAAAGTTTTATGATTGAATGCAAAGTTTCTTGGACAACACAGCAGCTATTCTTTTTGTTGCTGTTGTTGTTGATTTTTAGAGGCTTTTTTTTTATAATCTCTTTAAAATACATTTAAAATACATATGTATGTATAAAATACATATTATGCACACACTCACACATTAATAAATAATTAAAATAATTAAATAAAATAATTAAAAATAATAAAATTACCCGTGTGAAAAGAAAACACATTCTTTGAAATGGATATTTACATCATATTTACTGGAAAATAAAACAAAAATAATGATTGAGGAAATTATTTAAAATAAGTAGGTGTCAACACTGTTGTCATTCAAAGAACGGACTTATAGATTTATACACTGAAATCCAACATTATAGGAAGCCAAACAGATGGAGACAGTAACTCACTGTGAATCAAGAAACAGTGATATTGAGATTCCTGATCCTCTAAACAGAGTCAGGTTTATGGGTATAGATTTCGGTGTTGCTTCCTCTCTAGACCTCCTGCCCAAATCAATTATACACACATACAGGTTCCCAAGTCGATGGAGGTATAGGGAGTTTTATCCATGAGTCAATGTCTGTGTCTCCATCTCCACAGCAGCCCCAGATTTATTAGACCGAGGCAGGTGTGTGTGCCTGTGTCCGTGGAGGTTTATATGACAACACTTTCCCATGTTCACATCCTACAGTAATTATTGATAAGACACTGACTCGACTCACCCCGAGTGGATCAATGAGACCAGATGCTCCTGGAGGGGAGGATAGTGTGAACAGCATTATGTGGGTAAAATTGAGAGGAGAGATGGCAGTAGTAAGTATTAGCCACAAGTCATAAACAATAGTCATTATAACATGATTTTAGTCTGAAAAAATACTTACCATTTCTAATCAAATATGAATTTTAATAACAATAGAAAGAGAGAGATTGATAATGGCAATTAGAATAGAGTGCAATGCAATGCTCCACAGGGTCCATACACAACTTGTAACAGAGGAATTATTTTGCTTGCACAAAACTATAAGCTTCACATTTATGTCAAGTTCTGTCATGAAACTCTAGAAGGCACAGGCTGAACTATTGCAGAAATGTTATTTATTTCAAGGGTTTAAAGCGAAGTGTAATGTTTAACATTATAAAGGCCTATTTATGAGTTCATTAACTTTTATTCCACTTTTCATGTTTTTGTGATCATCAACATTATGCAACTAATACTGTTAATTAAGTCTGATGGAAGAAGTGATTCTTTGCTCTGTTGTGTTACAGTCAAAGCTGAATATTAAGTGACTGCAGATGTCCACCATTTGTCACCAGAGATATAGTATTTTGATTATTACAAAGTCAAAAAAATAAAGAAATAGCATGTTTTCGATTGTCTAGTAGCTGGATAGGGGTTTTAGCTGTAGGTTCTTGCTTTAATAGCTTTTCTTTCTGTTCAGTGACAGATTCATTTTTCACTGGGTGAGGCCTTGCTCTCACTGACAAAAACACAAATTATAGAAGTAACCGACCACTTAATGTCATGGGACAGAAGATGTTGAGGCATGACAGCTTCGATTTAAGTAGTCCTCATCTGACCAGTTCAAAGCACAGCCGTTCATTATCTATGTCTGGTGCCGACAGCTTCAAAGCGACTCTTCAGACGGTGTAACATGCTCTAATTGCACAGGTTAAGTTTGGTTACTGGCCGGCCACTGTAGCAGTAGCAAACCACATATCATGAAAATGTCTCTGCGGTTTAGCTTTTCCTCCTCTGTTTTGTAGTTGTGAGACTCATGAAGAAGCTGT
>JAUMHI010000008.1:1564650-1616534 GCA_032359435.1 Enteromius unitaeniatus | reverse complement strand
GTACAAGTACAAAGTAGCCAAAAAAATACTTAAGTACTGTAACGAAGTCCATTTACTCAAGTACTTTACACCACTGGCTATTGCAATAAAGAAATAGCAATTATATAAAAAAGAAAAGAAAAGGGTGAAACACTTTACTTTAAGGTCTCTTAACTAGTTGCTTATTATCATGCATATTATTAGAATACAAGCTATTAGTACTAATTAAGCACATATTAATGCCTTGTTCTACATAGGGCTGCCCCCTAATAGTAGACCAGAAGAAGCTTGGCAGACCAACTTTTTATTAGTGGCTTAATCCGCAGAAGGAAATTTTAAAAAATCAGAAAGCGAGGTCACTCACTTTGTGACTAAAAGATTGTTCACGGCTAGTCTATGGTAATACAGTAAATAGGGTAGGACATCCAAATGCTCACCTATCAATCATCAAATATGGTTTATCATCTGAAATATATAAGTATTAGCAACTTTTCGCTGCAGGACAGAGGTGGCGGTGCGCTTACTTGCTCTTAAAATACTGCTAAACTATGATTTGTGTGCACTCACAATAAAAAACTTGAGCACGAAACAAAGCATACATCTTTGCTTTACAGACATTTAAAAATGTATTTACAGAGTGAGAAGCGTCTACTTTCAAAATCCAAAAATTCCAAATATCCAAAATCAAGATCTTAAACATTTTTTTTACCGTGCTGAGACCACTTTTACCACCAGGAAGATCAGGATGGACTCAAAACCAATGGCAGCCAATATGATACCATTGTACAAAACAGCTTCTTTCCTCGTCCATGCAAACATGTCCATCGATAGAGGAGTAGATATACTGAAGTAAAAAAACAACACCACACACATGAATATGTACTAATTAGCCTTTGAAAATGAGTCCAGATTATCACCACTTACGTTTCAAACACAGCAAAAATGAAGAGAATGACGAAGAAAAGGGCATTAGATGTGGACACTGCAATCTGGTCAATATCACCTTCTACCTCAGGAGCCACATCTACTTGCTCTAAAGGCAGAAAGACAAAACACTCAGTAAAATGTTATGACAGCACTGTGATGCAACAGTACACTACTGAGGTATTTACACATAAAATCCATTTCTTACCTTCTGAGGTGTAGTTAATGGCACGGATATGATTTCCATGGTCATCCACGCAGTGCTCCCTAAAAAAAGGCAAACATTTTTTAATTCGATGCATTGCTTAATTCAAGTGCAAATAATGTACGCTTTAGGTCAGACCTGAAATAAAACCCTCAAATGTATAATGTTTACATGCCATCATATAACCAATACCAAATGTTATAAAATACTATGGTTAAATCATTACCTCAAGACTAATATAACCAGCAGAACGTTAATGATCCCGAAGCAGGCTGCCAACAGCGCTGGAGCAGTGTACATATTAACATGAAGTTGGATGACTTTCACAGTAAAGCCAGTCTCTCCAATGAATGACAAAGCAGCCTGCAGGGCTGAGAAATTAACACAGTCAGCATCTTTGAAAGTTGAGACCTATTCAATTTTTAAGAAGACATCATCAAACAAAGTTAGGAACAATTACTGTTCTTGCAGACCATTCTACACCTGACATGCTTTTATTGTCTTTACACAAACCTGGGCCAAGAATGAAGCCGAGAGCTTGACAGGCGCTCATGTTAGCCATTGCACTGGTTCTTTCCTTCAGGGAAGTGGCACCAGCCACATAGGACCTCACAACTGCTACATTACCTACGGGGGAAAAATGCATAAAAAAATGGATAGAAATAAAATACTTTGCCTTGTGCTTGATAGTGACTATTAAAATAACACTAATTAAATTTTAGATTTTTTTGGCTCTACTTTTTATAACCAAAATAGTAATAGTGTAAAATAGTATTAAAATCATGTATATTATAGTTTATAATATTATGTATATTAGTTTACCTGCTCCAATGCCCACAAATGTACGAGCCAAAAGCATGTGAATTTGTTTGTGTGAGGAAGGTAGGTAGACATAGGCGTAGTAAATGTTAGCAGAGACGTTGATGAATATAGAGCAGACTAAAGGCTCTCGTCGAGGCCTGTGATTGGACCACAGTCCAAAGAATGGTGAGGCAACCATCTGACCCAAACTATACGCAGCAACCACCCATCCCAAGAAACTGGCATCTGCATTTTCATCGACCTAAAAAAAGAAATACAGAGCATGACTGTTTGAGTTACAAGAGTCACAGAGAAACAAGACTTGAAAGATTACTGTGCAACTGCCTTCAGTCGCCCGAGCAAGCATGAAATAAACTCAACAAAGAATTATCCTTTAAAATACATTTAAATCAGCAAAATAATATTTAAAAAATATATATGTTTAGTGCCCTGAATTGCCTTTAACTTTTAACTTCTAATGTTGCTTTTGAAATGTTACGAAACATCATTGTGTGTCGTTTAGTCACGTTGTTGTTATTATTATTATTTTGCAGTTTCCTGTGTCTCACTTTAGGGTTGCATCAAGTCGCACTTCGCAGATGCAGCCCCTCTCCCAAAACCCATTTCAAACAACGTTAAATATTTAAAAGATGACAACAACCAATGAAGTGAAATCTGACACAGAGAAAGAGACGATATCATCATCAACAACAATAAAAAAGGAGCTTAATATTTTATATTATTTTGTAACTTATGAAAGGAACAGTCTCCCAAAAGTAAACTATCCTGTCCAGACAGATATTATATTGTGCTCTTAGCGTGCACTCTTCAATAGCACAATCCAGTGGCGTTCTGCAAATCACTCCTGGTTAGACCTAATCTGCATTTCATTGACTTGTACTTGTACATGTGTAATGACAACAAAGTTGAATCTAATCTAATCTAATATCACAAGCGCAGCATCTACGAGCATGCAACGCTTGCAATAAAAGTGCAGTACCCATAATAAATAACATAACTGGTACTGCGTGTGTCAACTGAGAAGGATTGCATGAAGGTGTAATATTCATTTTATTTAGGAGCAGTTTCCATGTTGCATAAACAATAGTCTGCCCCTTCATATTTTTCACATTTTATGTTGCTGCCTTATGTTAAACTGCTTTAAATTACTTTTTTTCTACAGTCTACATTCCATACGCCATAACTATACAGCAAAAAACTGTAACATATTTACTAATTATTATAAATATTTGCTAACATAATTTACTAATAAAAATAAAAAGCTCAAATCATTCCATTGCATAAGTATTCATACCCTTAACTAAATGTTTAGCTGAAGCATCTTTACATCCACAAGTCTTTTTTTTTTTTTTTTGATGTGACAAGCTTTGTTCATCAGGCATCTGGCAATTATCTGGGCTAGCTCTGTATTTTGCTGCACCGACTTATACTCGGATGAGTCTCATAATACCACAGCATGAGGCTGCTACCAACACACTTTACTTTTAGGATGGTACTCTACAGGCGATGAGCAGAGCATGACACTTAGAATTGAGGTTGATCAGACCAGATAATCTTGTTTTTCAGATTCTGAGAGTCCTTTATGTGCTTTTTGCACATTCCAAGTGTGTTTTCATGTTTCTAAGGGGAGGATTGAGTCTTGCCACACTGCCATAAATCCCAAATTAATTAATTATCTCTAGATTTCTTCTATCTCCCCATATGATCATGGAGCTTAACTAGAGTAATCATCAGGTTCTTGGTCACCACTCTAACCAAAGACCTTCTCCATCAGTTGCTCAGTTTGGCCAGGAGGCTAGATCCAGAGTCCTTGTCATTTCAGACTTCTTCCATTAAGGTTAATAGAGGCTTCATGCTTCTGTGACCCTTTAGTTTAGTTAGCAGAATTTTTTCCTGAACTCTTCCACAGATGTGTGACTCGCCAAAAAAACAAATTTGGCACAAAATGTGCCACAGGTGCACTTTACCCTAAGTGTAGTAACATCTACAAGCTAAATTAATGCTACCGAGTTAAATTTAAACTGACCAAGAATTAAATAATTTTGTTTTTTTATTTTTAATACACTTGCAAAGATGTTAAAAACCTGCTTTTTTGCAGTACAATTATGGTGTATGGAGTGTAGATTGATGTGGGGGTAATTAAACAGTTTAACATTAAGCAGCAAGATAACAAAATGTGAAAAAAATGAAAGGGTATGAATACTTTCGCAAGGCAAGGTGTGTGTGTGTGTGTGTATATATATATATAAATATAAAATAACTATTTTTCCTATTCACAGAATTGAAACCTCTACAGATTTTAGACAACAATTATCATTCTCAGTGGAAAATCACTAAATCTATATATTAAACAGGTTTCAGTTGGTGCGTTTAAGAATCTTTGGCACACTTTCTTAGAAATGCAATGCACAAATACCTACTTCCCTCTTTCACTTCCAGTTTGTACATCAAGCTTAGCTTAGGGAATCATACTCTGCAAAACATTTATAGAACTGCCATACTATAATAAACATTAATTTCTCAAATCTCAGATGGCTAGAACAAACTCAGTTTCTGTAAATCAACATGTTTCTGCAATCACAGAGGTCATGAATTTGATTCCAAAGAAATGCATCAACTTACAAAATGCATAGCCAGAGAATTATGCAATATAGTTTGAGTAAATGCAATTACACTTACATTCTTCAGATACGGCCATATGGAAGTGATGACAATCGTAAAACCTAAAAAAAACAACAATGCAATCAGTGATAAATATTACACACACTAACTTTGTATTATACAAACAATGCAACTAACATTAATTTATCTGTCTATTGTAATTGCAACATCTGTACAGACAGATGACATCTTATCACAACTGTACAATTAAACAGCGTGTCCTGGTATTGCACAAAAATGCTGCAGGTTACAGCAGGTTTTCAGCTTTAAAATGAATAGATGCATGTTTGTTCAGTGAAGTGGACAGCGCAGTACATCTGCACAGCAGTGTTTACTGTAATCTGATCACTAAGACAGTCAAATCAGGAAAATGGGTGTGTGAGAAAGTAAGAACATGTTTCTTACCAACGCTGCTAAGGAACATGGTGAAGTACATGACCCTAATAGACCTCCAGCGGCTTCTGTCTGCATCCCCACCACTTACAGAAAAAAATACAGTTTATTACAAGCATGCCTGGATATATAAATAACTATCATAGCTTTTGACTGTTAACACTTAATATGTATACATGTAAGCCTATTTATTTACAACGATTTCATGCATTATGCATGCATTCATATTCATATTCTCATACTCATATCTATACTCTCTTTCACACATGATCTATTTTTGGCTTTTCATCATGTTGTGCATTAGTAACAGAAATGCCTCTGTGACATAACACACAGGCAACATTGTTAGATTTCTCGAGCTAAATATTTTCAATTCAGACTTCGTTTTAGCAGAGAAAACACAGTCCTGCCAGACTGCGTCATTGCAAATGCAATTATCAAAACTTACCTTGTAATATCGCCTCTGAGAAGCGGAGTGTTTTCGTCAGACTCCAAAAGAGACATTATTAGTGATTAAGCAGCTTGTGAAAATAAAACAACGACAACGAGACTCAGTTCATTAAAGGTCAGCTCTTTGCATTTAACGTTACATGCTTTTTATAATCAAGTTAACTTGACTGAAGACTGTCCGGATTTGCACAACAGATGTCTAGAAAACGCATTGAGATCTTTGTATAATATTCCCATTTTGGCTGTTACAGGCACAGTAGTGTTAAGAGTGATTGGGCGCTATTGAACTCGCAGTCAAAAGTCCATTGGTGTTGTCGATTCAGCGCAAACTTAAATCATCTGAACGTTGTCACACGTGAACAGTGACAGAAAACTACCTCCATTTACATATTTCAAAATAAAAGTCCTTAAAGGTTTTTTGTCTTTTCTTTTGATTTACTGCATTCCCTTTTTTCATTTTCAGTGTAACAATTGAATAATAGTGTATGTATATTATCCTATATATATATATATATATATATATATATATATATATAAGTGTGTGTGTGTGTGTGTGTGTGTGTGTGTAGTCGACATATCAATGTGTCCTATGGTGTGACAAAAACAAAAAAACTTCATAAACTTAATGCTATTTGTAACTTTGATATGAATTTCTTATGTAATTTGCGTGTTAAATGTTTTTTCCCTACATTTTTGCTGTCACACCACAGGACATGCTCTAGTTTTTATTTACCCCATACAGTATATATATATATATATATACATTAGTGCTGTCAAATGATTAATCACGATTAATCACATCCAGAATAAAAGCCTGTATTTACATAATATATGTGTTCATGCTGTGTTTATTTATTATGTTTATATTAAAACACACACATACAGTATATATTTTGAAAGTATTTACATGTAAATGCATTTATATATTTATTTTCTTATATTTGATATTATATCTAAATATATTTAATATATAAACATAACATTTTCATTAAATATATACATGCATGTGTTTGTATTTATATATACTTAATAAATATACACAGTACATACAAATATATTATATTAAGAAAAACTTTTATTTTTATGTAATTAATCATGATTAATCCTTTGACAGCTCTAATATGTGTATATATATATATATATATATGTGACAGCAATGAAGATATCAAATTTTTCTCATGTTATTTTTTGTAGGTTAAGTTTTTTTTATATATTTTTGCTGTCACATTAGTTTTTCTTTATTTACAGAATAAGGGAATACAGTTAAAAAAAAAAAAGTAATATTGTAAATAATAGTAATAAACATTAAAATATTCATATAATACTTTATATTTTAATATATATTTACAAATATTATTTATTCCAGAGATGGGAACGTTTTCCACAGCCAGTATTATAGTCTTCAGTGTCACATGATCCTTCAAAAATCATTCAAATATGCTGATTTGCATATTAAAATTCTTCATTCCAGACTTCAGCATATACAGAAACCATGAACATCATGTCTCATTTTCTGTAGAGTGTTTTCTAGAGGAGTTCTGTAGAACAGCTCCACAAAATGTGTGACCTTTAAGCACCAAACATCCCACTTGTGATGGTAAAACTAATAATTTTCCAAGGAGAAGTCATTGTGTCATCAGCCGTTCAAGATCTGATGAAAGTACTCACCAGTTTCCCAACCTGCTGTACTGTTGTTGAAATATATATGTTTGATATATCAACCAATGCAATCAGCATGATTAAATATTACAATCTGCAACTGGAATAAAGACAATACAATTTATATGTTGACCAAGTGGTGAACAAAATATCAAAAACAGGATGAATAAACATAGAGTGCGATTTTTCTGATAGTGACAATTAATAGACAAATAATTTACAACTAATATACAGTAGGAGCATCTGGAATCTTTTGAGCAGGGGTGTCAAACACACAACCAGAGTATGTCCCACAAATCCGGCCCACAGAATGATTTGAACAATGATATAAAATTAATAATTAATAATTCATTATTTTGAAAAGTACATGAAGTGTTTCTGCTCAAATATTTAATTATTCATTTAAAGCATAGCATAAATGTTGTTAGCTGTATCGTAACAGATGCTTGTGTGGCAAGTTAGGCTACTTTTAAAGATGTCCAAAAGAGAAAAGTTAAGAAAGTGCAATATTAAACTACAATATGAGATGCACTGCAGCCTAGCATGGCAAAAGAAGATAAGCTTAGGGTGTACAGTGTTTTCTACTCTAATATCTAATATACTCTAATTGGTGTTTTAATGATATGTGATGAGATGACACTTTGCAAAAAAACAAACAATAACACATCCTAAGAGTCCATATATACTATAATATAATTCAAAATTTAAATCTGCTATAGTTTTCCTGTAAATTCTATTTTAGTTTGTAGGGCTAATATTAATGCTATTGTGAGCAAATTAATGCTTAACAATTTGGCCCACACAAGCAAACATTTTAATCCCACCATTAACCTAAAATGAGTTTGACACCCCCTGTTTCAGTGGAAGGTCACAGGGAACTGAAGACAAAAGTCAAGATGGTGATAGCAGCAGCAGCCATGCAGACGAAACAATGACACATATATCTTTTTATCCCAATATCTACTTACTTGTATGAAGTGCCTTTCTCACTTGTGACCCAAGTCTAAACCAAGGAATGGAACAAACTCAAAGTGTCTTGTTACACTGTCGTGAAAACTAATAATTCTCTTCAAAGAGCGAAAAGCCATTACGAATTTTTTTTTTCACACACAGTACTAATATTTGGTATTCTATTATTATTATTACTACTATAGTTATTATTTATTATTAAATTTTTCATACAGTAGTATTATTATAATAATGTTTATTTATGTAATAACTTTAATAGTGTAATATCACTATTTGCAAATAGATTCAACAAAAAATAAGGTATTATTATTTTATCTGGTTTAAAAATAAGACGAGCTTAAACTTGTGAGCTTGAGAAAATGTATCATGGCAATCATAAGTTTCATTAGAGCACCATATAAGTTAACTGTTACTACAATATAAAATTGTAGTAACTCAATATTAGTCACAAGTGTAAGAAAATAGATTTTCAAAAAGATTGCAAAAGGCGGAATAACAGATTTCATATTAATTTCCTGCTGGCATTATGTGCTTGTTATGCACCATCAGCACCATCCAGCGTAACAAACGAAAATGAGTGACGTTATTGTCACTGCAAACCTTGTCATGAAGATCGGTGTCGTTTCTGTCCGCTCCATGTGCTCCATTCTGGACACGTCCTTCGCTTTTATTACCGCCTACGAGAAGCAAAATCGTTTGGCAATATATCATAATTATAGCTGCATATATACAATTAACATATAAGACGGTTAATATTGTGGTCAAAACCACTGAAGAACATACCGTTTTAATAAGCAGCGACAAGTTTCACGTTTCGCTAAATGTCCCGCCCTCCCGGCTAAATAAGAGGATTTGATTGGTTGTACCACTCTGTTTGTCTAATCCTATTGGTCAGGTCTCGTGCTTCTTGTGAGTGTGTGTTGAATGTGAGATTATTGAATGACTAGATTTTTTGTAAAAATTGAACCGTCAAATAAATATAATATTCATTTTGACTTAAATTATTAGTGTGTTCTCAGTACAACAGTTGACATGTGGTGACCTGTATTTTATGTTTTATTAATACATATGCATAATTAGCCAGAGTGACTATACAAATAGAAAGATTACATTTCAATAGACATTATTCACACATAAACAGTGATACAATAAATATGGTGTAGTTATCTTATTGGTCGTTGCAGGATGAAGAGAGATAACACACATTAAATATTTGTGTCAAAACACATACTGTCACTTGCATACATGAAAGCAGACAAGCTTAGAAACATTTTTATAATCATAATATTAATGACTCAAGTGGTACATAAGTGTAGCAATCATATTGAGGAAATAATTGAAATCTTTCTTTTGTAGTTTTAATAGTTCTCATTGAGCAGGTCCAGCCCACAACGGTGTTGATTGATACAATTGGAAAGTTTGCTATGAGGAGTAGTGTTTTATTTTCTTCCAGGGAATCAATTGTTAAAGTATGAGTGTTCAAACAGAAGCACAGACTAAAAGATTATCTCATAAACCTGCTTTGTTGTTAAAAACGGCTGTGATCTTTAGGAGACCATACGGTTATAACGCCCCTGCCATCCAGCAGGGCAAAGAAAGGGTACAGCTTCTCACGAAAGTGTCCCGTAAAGGTGTAGATGTGTGATTTATTCTCTGAATTGTAGAAGGTAATCTGGCCCTCCTCGTAATCAATGTATATTCCCATCCTTTGGGGCACCAGGAGCAGTGGCAGTGCTGTTTCTGGATTGGTGCATGCAAAAAACTGACGTGTGCTGCGCCACAGGACCCAGTATCCAGTAGAGGGATTCATTGGAAAGCGACCGTGCCTTTTTGAAGAAGCAGTTGTCACTCCAACTTTCCAATAACCATTGTTTGCAAATTCCACTTCCCAGTAATGGCGGCCAGTCATGTAGCCCTCCCAGCCTAGGACGCAGGGCAAGCTGTCAAATCGCTGAGGGCTGAAAGGCAGATTGGCCTCTGTGAGACCCTCCTGAACCTTCTTGTGGTCATCAGAGAGCTGCAGCCAAGCTTGGTTGGTCATGGGATCAAGAGTTACATCAGCTGTTTGAGAGAAGGAGGTGAAGATATCAGGACTGATGTATTTAACACTTTTTGATAATGCTGGTTTGAGGGTTTTTGGGGGGGGGTTAAAGGTCATATGTAAATGGTATAAACTTACCTCCTGCACTGACAATCCAGTTCCAGACTGAAAAAAAGAGAGAAGAATATTGAGTCAGCTAGACCATCACATTCCTTTGTAACAAATTGTAACTTAAGACCCTTTTCACAGACAGATAACACATTCCCATAGTTATAACATCTTAAATCTTGCAAGCTTTTTCATACTTTCCTTTTTAATACACTTATAAATTCAATACATTTCAGACAATTTAAAATCAAATTTGACAACTTTCTTGCTCCATGGGGTCTAATAAAAGTTAAAGTTACCTGAATTAGGGATGTATCGTGGCATGCCTGTTTAAAAAACAAAAAGAATGAAGAAGAAATTTACTGACATTCATTTTTCTTTACTTTTCAGCCTTATTCATATTTTCAGTTTTAGGTTTCAGATCCAGTTTCTCACCAGCTTTCCAGGTGCGTTGCTTAGCTGAAAGCCATAGATGAGGAACCATGCCCTAAAATAAAAATTAAAAACATGATTAGCAGCAAGCAATTTCAATAAAGGGATCTTATGATACATCCTGTATCACTTAGACTGTCTTAGGGTTAAAATTATGTTATATGATGTATTTGCAGACGTTGTTGTTTGAAGTTGGACCTGTCACCAAATTTTTACCACAAAGATAACATGCTGGTTAAAATATATTTCAAATTAAACCTGTCACAGGCTGTAAACCAATGCTGCACTTTGCTTGCTAAACGACGTGGAATTCATTTTTTTCCATCCATAAATTTATCAGCAGTATCTCTGAAGCAATCAGACAATTAAATTTTACAGCCTCATACTTTGCTCCTGATAAGAATATATATAGTTTCACAGGTATGAAACTATTGTTTATATATGAAAAAAAATATTGATAGAATATTAGTTTCCATAGTTTTATATAACCACATTTTAATACTTATTTTAGTTTTAATACTTAAGATTTAGTTTTATGTAATGGTCATAAAATGGCACCACTTTCCAAAACATTGGTGAAGTGGAATAAGGCCAATCCCCCCCTTAAGGACTGTGTAATTTCTTTGTGTAAAACAAGTGAAATGTGTTCAAAAAAGTTATCATATTTAGTGACAATAACAAAAATCATCAACAAAGTATGACAAACGTCTTGAGTTTAATTTTAGATAATTTTAGCAAAAATTACATTTGTACCAAGGGGGCATTTTACCCCACCTTAAGGGATTAAAATGACCCCAGTCTGACTAAGCAACATGTTTAGTTTAAACATTTATAGCAAAACCAGAGCAGGGGCAGTTTTAGCCTAAAATGAATCAATAATAGTGGATTACAAAATTGTAGCTCATGCTAACTGGCTAGCTAACTAGCCACCTGCTAACTTGAGGTAATTTTTATATATATAAATAAAATATAATCATTTTATTCAGCCAACTTATTAGAATGTATTTGACGGAAAAACAAATGATTTGATGAAGAACATAACAACTACAGTAATTGCTGTAATTATAAAAAAGAAGAAGAAGATAATTTACTGTGAAATCTTTCTCTCCAGTACATCACCAGTATAAGCTTCACGGTGAAAGCTTGTCAACGTAGTCCACAGTTACAATAAAAATTTGTCTTGACTATCGTGTAGTTATTTTGGACAGCCGTAGTGGGGCATTTTACCCCATGGGGGTGTTTTCAACAACTCTACCCTTACAATAAATGAAAGAAGTGCATCCATAGCTACCCCACCTTGCTATCTTCTTTCAGCAAACTCCACGTGATAAACTCCAGCAGTGGCATGAGGGAAATCAGCTTCTTCTTCTTCAGTCCCAGGAGACGCAACAGCCGAGCCAGTTCATCTCCCAGCATTCCAGAGCTCTGCATTTCGACAGAAAGAACAAACATTACATACTTTTCCTCGCTTCGGATTATCTTATCTACAGGCTAGTTAAATGTACATGTAGTGTATATTAAAGTGTCATTTTACAAGTGGAGACTTTGAAAGATTAACTATTTTAAAGCAGAAAACCCAAACTGGACTTAGGACAACTTAAAGTGTTTGTGACAAAAACCTGCGTTCTAGATCATATAGATATGCTTGCTGCCCCACCTCTGACACAGTCTGTATCTCTTTGGCCCACTTTGTGATCTTCTTCTGCACCCCCTCACTCTGATCTTTATCCTTCTTTGTGTCCTCTTCCTCCTCTTCATCAATCCTCTCCTTTATCCATGGATGCATTTTAGACAGCTGGGGTCACACAGGAACAAAGGCAGCTAAGTTATTTGATGAACAGAATAATAGATATGTTTGTCTCTTTTTTAATTGAATTTTTTTTTTTACCTTGTCTACACTTTGAAGTTCACTGGCCCACTGCAGAATAAGCTTGCGACACTCTTCAAGACTGCGCTCAGTTCTGGGGTCTGTCGGCCGCTCTGTCTGACTGCTGCACCCTTCACCAGGATCATCCTCATTCTATGAATCACAGACACGCACACATGGATGCATGATATATAGGAAGCATATATGTTTAATTTCTTTGTGTCAAATAGGTTTTATTTAGTCATTGAATAACGTTGCATACTGGGGAAAATCCTATGTAATTTTTTTTTTAGGGAAGTGTAGTCTATGTAGGACCTTGAACTAAATGAGGCATAATCTAGTGTTAACTGATTGTTTATCAATATCCTCCAAGCCCCTCTGCCAAATCTCTTGCGAGATTCCAATTCCAATCTTTGTCTCGCATTCCTCTTTGATCAAATTTGTTGACGGGGAAGAACTTTTCATAAATTAAAGATAGCTGACATTTGTTTCCCCTGAACTGCGTGAGATAATCATCAGCGATTGAGGGAGGGACCTTGTCTAGGGAAACATTATGTGTACGCAAGTAGTTCATTATTTGTTTTTTTAAATTTTATTATAAATATATTTTTTGGGAGGTTATATTTCTGTTGTAATTGCATAAAGGAAGCTAAAACTCCATCCAGATAATGATCCCTGGCCATGCATATACCCAATTCCTTCCACTGATTAAAGTGTATCCCACCTTGAAGGAGGAAATGATGGGTTGTTTGCGAATTAAAAGATTGATTAAAAGAAAGATTGACACAAAAGAGTGATTTTATCTTTCTTTAAGAGGTATTTTCTTATTTGTCTCCAAACTACTGATTCTTTATGACTATATTATTAACTGCTGTATGGTCTACTATCAATGGGGATAGTAACACTGCTCAAAGATCATAGGGATGACAGTAATCACGCTCTATCTGATACCAATCTGGGGCAATAGCCGACTGCTCCAACCATAGTGCAGAAACTTCTAAATGTGTAGCCCAATAGTAAAACTAAACCCCCCTCTTGTTTGGGTTTGCAAATATGAACTTTTTTGATTCTGCGACTTTCATAATTCTATAAAAATAGAAGGATAATTGAATCCAAGTGATTAAAGAAGTACTTAGGTAATATTATTGGAATATTCCGAAATAAATATAATATTTGAGGAAGAAATATAATTTTTAACGCATTTATTCTGCCAATTAAAGAGATTGGTAGAGTCCTCCAATAGTGTGTACAATTATGTAGTTTAAACAATACAGGGTTGAATATGTTTCATTTCTTATCAGATATTTAATTGTGTATGCTCACAGTTGTGCATCTAATGCTGACACAAAATAAAAATTAAAAAACAAAAAACTTTCTGACTCTGCATGGACAGCAGATATTGAAACTGTAGGCTATTTGAAAATAAACAAATAAATAAGCAAGCATTATTATTTAAGGAAATATTAAAAAACTTTATTTTATATTCTTATATAATGGCAAAATAAATAACTGATCTTGATCACATATATACAGCGTGACAAGGCCCGGAATTTCTAGGTTATTGCTAGGTTATTGACATAGGTGTTGTCAGTTACCCTGGGCTAACATAAACGAATCATCAAGCATCATACATTTCTTCCATGGCAACGCTTATCATATAATTGCAAAGATAATAAAAAGTCTCTGATTGCCGTTGGCTTTGCACGCAAAGAGGAGTCTTCCAAGAAATTATATGTAGGCTGTTAAACACATCTGTCTGTTTATATGTGTGTGTCTGTATAGATAGATAGACACACACACATGTTGGTTTTTGTGATCTATGGGGGGACTCTCCATAGGCGTAATGGATTTTCTACTGTACAGACTGTATGTGGTATTGCCCTACACCTACCCTATACCTAAACTATACTACTAAAACATCACAGGAAACTGTGTGCATTTTTAGATTTTCAAAAAAACACCATTTTGTATGTATTTTAAGCCTTTTGAATTACAAGGACACTGAAAATGTCCTCATAAATCACCTTCATATTGTAATACCTATGTCATTATACAAATTTGTGTCCTCATAAACCACATAAACATGCACACACACACAATTTCTTAATATTATTTTACAATTTTAAAATGAGTAATATCTTACATTATTATTTAGGTTATTTAAAAGTAAGTAAAGTTCATTTTTAAAATTTTAAGTAATTATTTTTGTACTATTTTATTGTTATTTTTTGTTATTTAATTTATTTTGATGTGTGTGCATGTGTGTGTTTACATACAGTTTATATAAAGAAGTATAAAATAAAATAGCAAAATAATCATGGCATGGCCTACCTTGCAAACTTGTGCCACCTGTTGTTTCCAGTGGTTTATGAATCTAATGCACTCATCCAAACTCCGGAGATCATTCAGGCCTTGCTGACGCTGCCTTTGCTGGAAACCAACATAAAATAATTACCAAGAGTGTGGTGTGCAAGTTATTGTAATCATAGGCGAACATCGATCTATCGAGACATCCGTGAGTTTGTTAGTATTACCTGTGAACGGGTAGAAAAGCCGTTAATGTTCTTGAAGGGGCTGGTGGGTGCAGAACTATGGACCTGAGTATCTTTCTCTGATAGTGTCCAGCGCACAACCCCAACAGAGTTACTCTGCTTCTGGGGCACTGGAGTAGAAGAAAAGAAAGATGAAGGATGCTTAGTTTCATCTGACTTTGCTTCCAGTTTAAAATTACCGTAATGTGTTACAGTTAAACAGAAACACAAGCGTGCACATACTGTTGTTCTTCAGGATGCTCTTCAGAGTGTTTGCTGTTTCACCTATACAAGACATAGTATAACTTTTAGATGGACATATTTATATTATTGTAAAATGTAAATGGATATAAATATGAAATAACTTACTCATAAATTTAAATATTATCAAAATTACTCAAATAAATCACTAGGCCTAAATGATAATAACAATAACAAGAATAATCATTTGAATTTTTCCTGCTGATAACAATTTAATTTATTTTTAATAAAAATTTAGAATTTATTTGAATAGCACTTTTCATGCATAAAATGCAACTCAAAGTGCTCCACAAGCATAATAAACAAAGATATATAAAAAATAACAACCAATATATGCAAATATAAATACATTAAAAACACTTCACACAATATTATACTCACAAGTGACTTTAAAAAAAATATTTTGAAAGATATGAATACTAGTGGACTCTCTCCCCTCATTTTGGAGAATAGTGAGTAAAAGAGGTACTGCCAGATCTCTTAAATATTTACTGTGTGATATGCTGAAATCAATCCTTTGGTGCACTGGTAACCAGGGTAATTCCACTAAAACCAGTGTAATATGTTGTTGTTTATTCAATTTTATTAATTCTCTCGCTGCTGCATTTTGTATCAATTGCATATGTTTGCAATATTATTCTAAATACTTTTAGTAAAGCATTAGCAATAATATTAATGTCTTAGTAATGGCACCTTGTAAATAGCATCATGATAAAAGCTATGCATGAGACTCAAATGAGACTTACCCATGATGAAGTGTCAGGGAGGCAAGTGAGCTCTCAGGGTGTCTGGTGAAACTGAACGCTGGTGCTCTCTCAGCCCCTGTTTTAGCTCATCACCTGAAAAACCTGAACTTTGGACCTGCAATTTTACTGTCATGATTGTGTGAGGTGGAGGCCTACGTGAAAAAAAACTATGTGATGAGATATGGTCTTTCCCAGCAATGATTCAGGAAATAGTCAACATGGCATGATGCCAAAAAGGAAAGATAATGAACATACTCACACTTTGCATATCGTGTGTGTGGACTTTCATGCCACATGTGCATTTACTGATTCACTGAACAATCACCCTAAAACTGTGACGCATTAACAAGTTATTTTTCAGATTCTAAAATTTAGTAACATATATATATATATATAGATATATATATGCTTTTTATGCTATTTAAAAGACTTCACATTTGTGCAAGCATCCCTCCTCCGCATGATTTTATTAGCCAGTAGATATAAAATATGGATGGTACAACTATATAACTGTGAATTGGTTATGTAACCAGAAATTGTATGCAGTCCACATCTGAAATAGTTAACCAAAAAAACGATAATAAAAGTTTTTGAAAAGCCATTAAAATATTTTTTCATATGATACATTTTTTAAATAACCCACATTATTAGGCAAATATAAAAAAACAAACAAAAACTTGTCAATCATTAAAGACCTTTTATTTTAGGGTTTTCAGATTTAGACAAAAATGTCACATTTATCATATTTTACACATTTGAATAGGACTGAAGTTAAACATTTTCGCAAATTAAACCTTTGATTTTAGCTATATTAAAAAAAAAAGTTAGTTGAATTAAATATAACTAAATTAAACTAATTGCAATCAATCACCTTAAAAAAAATTAGTAAATGCAATTATTATTTTTCTTTCATGTACAGTAACATACATTTTTCTGTCCCTTACAGGAAAAAAAAAACAAAAAAACTTTGGGGTAAATTTTATATATATATATATATATATATATATATATAATTTTATAATTATATATATATATATATATATATATATTGTTTTGTTTTGTTTTCTTTTAGACAAAACTATGTGTTATCAACACAGTGTAATAAGGTGAGCGTAGGCGTGCGGATCTGTTTGCAGCTTTATTTTAGGGAAGTCGTACAGGCTGGGTCAAGGTTAGCAAACAGAGCAATGAAGGCTAAGCAGAGACAGAGTCGGGGTGCACGGGTACAATTCGAGGCAGGCAGATAACAATCATAATCTAGTGGGCGAGAGCACAGGTCAGGTTAGGCAGCAAACAATCACAAAAGAGATAAACAGCCCAAGGTCGGTAACAAGATAGCGAAACACAGAGAGACTGCTCAGAAATGATGGCCTAGGTTAATCAAGACTTGCGAATGTTGGTGTGTGAGTCTGGCTTAAATGCGTTGGGAAATGAGGGTGTGCTTGTGGCTATAATTGCAAGCAGGTGTGTGATTGCAAATCTGAAACAGATGAGAGTTTGTGGTGCATGATGGAAAATGCAGTCCAGAGGTGATGGGGTGACTGTTAGTGGCTGAGGATGAGAGCTAACAGACCAAATCATAACACACAGTCTTACTCCAACTCGTCCCATTTTGATGCTTGGTCAAGACTCTTTTGCGTCACGTCACAAGCTCAACATACCCCTTTTTAGTCGCCTTCTGATGTAAAGGGTCCTCCATTGCTTTCAGCTGTTTGGCTTCCTTTAATGGTTTGCATGCATATATAAATGTATTTTATTGGAGCACCAAAGACCAAGTCGTGTCACATTCCAAGTCTTTTGAAATAAAAATGACACTGATGACATCACTTGACTTTCTCCTTTCTGTTTTCTAAAGATTTAAGTCCACTATTTATCTTCAGTTATCAGAACTTTCCTCATGTATAAGGCTTTTAGCTGACAGGTTCCTTATGGATAACACCAGCGAAGGTCTTATGTATGTAACTGGTGATTCATTGTGTAACTGCTGTTGCTGCTCTGTTTTTTCTTTCGCATTAAATAAAATACAATCTCCTTATTTCTTGCATTTTCACTATTTTGTTCTGTAACTGTGCTAATATAATATTTGATTTTTTAAAAAGAATATTGCTAAACGAGGTAACATCATGTGGTCTTGAAATAATAATAATAATAATAAAGCTGTCTTTTATATGTATTCATAAAGTCAAAAGGTAATCTTATAATGTGGTCTAGGATGAAATGTTAGAAAGACCTTACCATCCTGGCCAGGATTTCTATATTGCTTTGATTTGTATCTCAAGAACATTTCAAAAACAGAAGGAACGGATGTCAAATACCGATTGGACAAGCAAACCAAGCCAAAACCTATATCCTTACAGAAATCCTGGCCAGGACGTGTATGGGAAAAATGGCCACTGCTCCTCAAGTAGACCATATAAAGCAACAATAAAGTAAGTAGGCCACATGAATTTAAACTCAAGTGTGTTAAATGAAGACCAGGAGTCAGAGATGCAATCAACACCAATAATTATACTCCAACAGAGCTTGCCAATTGCGTCAATGCATAATAAAACAAGATACTGACTGATTCAAAAAATGAGATAAACTTAGACAATATCAACACACGGCCATAAAACTTGAAACATATCTTCTAATGATTATTTTGGTGACAAGTGATCAGAAATCAGAAATCAGTCATTTCACACCCTGAAATGACAATAGGATGAGATCCACATCTTTTAATTCAAAAAAAAAATTAAAAACGCACATAACGTACATAAGTGTGAATCAAAATAGACACAATAGCTCCAGGACTTCTATTTTGCAAGCCCTGTAATTGATTAACTGTAAGGAGGAGTATTCGTAAATATTCCTACCCTGCTTATCACATTCTGAGTAATATCACACCCACAGTATTACACACTAACATTGATTAATGAGAAAAGTAGGTGAACATTTTCTGAGCAAGCTACACATTTATTTAATTTTACAATGAAATATGGTTAGTATGGTCAGACTTCTCGTAACATGAGTTTATGTAGTCTATGTTAACATGCCCTGATAGATGACCAGTGTTGGGCAAGTTACTCTGAAAATGTAATCCAATGACTGATTACTCCTTTTAAAAGTAATCATGTTACCGTATAAGTAATTAGTTACTAGTTACATTCATTTTTTCTCTGTGAAATGTATGAAAATTTAGCATACACCTTCCCTTTAAATATTTGTTACTAAAACATCAACATCCACAAAACAGTTATTTTTAACTAAAGCGGCTGCTACCTGCACAGTTTGACAAAGGGGCTGCATTTATATAGCATCTACCCGCGACACACACACTCTTGTTGGGTTTACATGTTTTATCGGGACTCTCCATAGGTTTAATGGTTTTTATACTGTACAGACTGTATGTGGTATTGTCCTACACTGACCCTACACCTAAAACCTCCTCATATTTCTGGCCAAAATATATTTAAAATATATGGTAAATATATGTTGCGTTTGTGATGCTCCAAAAAATCTATATTTTTGAAATGGAAAATATATTTCTTTTAAACCAAAATTCAAAAATATATTTTACGGTGAAGAACATACATTTCCAACCTTACAATAGAATGAATATATATATATATATATATATATATATATAAAATATAATAATTTTTTACACACACACACACACATATATATATATATGTTGTTTTAGTATGTTTAAGTATATTATAGAATATGAGAATAAATGTATAAAATGTATGTGCTTGATTGACATGCTATATGTATGTTTTAGACATCAAATGAAGATTTTTTTCAATTGTTACATGTGAATGTATTTTATGTAAAATATGATTTTTTTTTTTATGTGCATTTTTAGATTTTCAAAAGAAACTTAATTCTGTGTGATTTATAAGCTTGTTTCCTCATGGGGACCTAACAAACTAAGGGTAACTACTCTAAGCAAGGCTTAGTAACTACTCTAATTACTGTTTTGGAAATTATAACACGTTAAATTAATAAAAAAGTAATTAAATTACAGTAACACGCCCAACTCTCTGCAGATTTTGCATATGCTTTTTTTATTGCCATGCTCCAATTACATACACAAAATGAGTAAAAAAAAAGGAAGAAATAAAGAAAAAAGCAGTATGTGGAATTACGTGTTGGCTTGAAAAACGGTTGGTAGCATTATTCAGTTTCTAAGCAGAAGTGGTGTCTACTTAAGGTTTTGTGTTATCAAGGTTGCAACATTAGTTTTGAATTCTAAATAAAATTAGGGGGAAATAAGTTCTTTTATCAATATAAACACCTTTTAAAATCATAAAAATACAGTAACAGACAAATATTAAAGCCTCTCGCTCAAATGCATTATTAGTGCAACCCTCCAAGAATAAAAGCTGATCCTTTTTAATAAAACTGTACATTGGTATTGAAGTAAGTTACAGTCGTTTGACAGCTGGTTGAGTTGAGTGCACTTTATTCTCCGATCATAAACTCAAATGTATTTTAATTCCAGTTTTGGAAAAATTGTTTGAAGATAACAGTCTCTCTTCCCTGTGGTAGAATCTCCACCTGTAAGACAACAATTATTTATAGATTACAGATTTATGGGTGAGGTGTCATGTTATAAAACAAGATTTTTCATTCTTTTGCATAATGCCTCAAAAGACTGAAACAAAGACAATGAACATAGAATAGCAAATCATTAAATCATTTTTTAGAGCACTGCACTGCATGCTGCATGAAGTAGACACCATAGACTGACCTATTGTACATTTCTAATTGTAAATCACTCACCCTCACTATAATCAGAAATTTAAGTGCACATAACTTGCACTACCAAACAAAACTATGAATCTGTTTGTTTGAGCAACCAAACTGAGCCAGGCACAAGTTAGCTGACCTGTGTTTTCATCTTGGGGTAATTCATTTGCTGAATGAAGTCATCTGCCATTTTCAGAGCAGCCCTCTTCTCTTCTGCATTGGCTCCACTTCCTGACAATGAAAGGGAAAAAAACTCATTTTTAAATGAAATGCTTCTACACTACATGTTGAAGTGTTTCATGCTCACCAAAGCTGCATTTATTTGATTAGAATACAGCAAGTTTCACAAAAACTTGTGAATTAATATTGTGAAATATTAGGCTACTACAATTTAATACACTTTACTATTGTAATATAGTTTAAAATGTAATGTATTTCTGTGATTGCAAAGCTACATTTTCAGAAGCCATTACTTGAGTTCTTAGTGATTCTTTAGAAATTGATCTAATGTTTGATTTGATGCCAAACAAACATATTTATTTTATTAGTAGTATTTATTTCGTTTTTATCTGCGATACATTTGTAGGGGATTTTTTTGATGCAGTTCAAAAGAACAGTATTTTTCGTAACAACTAACAGCACTAAGCAGTCTTTACTGTGTCACTTTTAATCAATTCAACCCATCCTTGCTGAATAAATGGTATTAATATATTAAAGATACACATACAGGGCAAACAAAGTTATTATGACACACACACACACACACACACTTTTTTTACCTTTCCAAACAAAGATTTTTCCATTGGCCCCATTGTCCAGGATGAAGCAGTCGTCACGTACCAGCAAGTCCTTGGCAAATGGACTTTTCTCAGACACCTTGGTCAACTTCATCGACCCTGTTGCATCTGATACCTATGAAGAATTGATCATTTTTCCATATTGGATGCACATGAAATGGAATAACAAGGTATGTAATACATTTTAGGAATTTTGGATCAGATAAATGGATATGCATAACAGGTATGGGTGAAATACTTAACATCAAAATACACGTGTACTCAATTACACAATTTAGATGAATATATACATGGCTAGTTGTAATACCTTGTAGAGGGAGGCAGAATTGGATGCATCTGCTTGGCTGTCCTCCTCTGGAGTGCTTTCTTTCAGCTCTGGCACTGGACCAAGTATCTTTTTATTGTGACAGAGGAAAGAGGATTTTTGCTTTAGTTTGAGCACAAAAAACCCACCCAAAAGACTGATGCTGGGTCTAAACCTCTACTTCATTTCAACTGCTTTTATATATATATATATATATAGTTAATTTTAAGTTGAGATTTTAAAAACTCTACAGTTACCACTTTAATGATTCAGAAAAAATGAATGGCTGTCTGGTCTGATTTCATGG
The DNA here is from genome assembly GCA_032359435.1 of Enteromius unitaeniatus. Taxonomy (NCBI): domain Eukaryota; kingdom Metazoa; phylum Chordata; class Actinopteri; order Cypriniformes; family Cyprinidae; genus Enteromius; species Enteromius unitaeniatus. Next base: position 1,594,341 of record JAUMHI010000008.1, on the reverse strand, counting down.
TGTGGAGATGTTAGCAATGTGACTTTAGTACTTCGACACCATGTTGTTTCCTCATAGGTATCAAGGAACTTTTTAGACAAGGAAACCGACAGGACATATCAACCAGGGACTGCTTCTAGCTAACAAATCAATGAAGGGCAGAGTACAACAAACAGGTGTTTTGGCATATTGTTACCTTTAGCATTTCCTGGGTCTCCTCTCCCTCGTTGATGTTAGTGATCTGGGCTTTGCCGTGTCTCTCTGTGTCTCTGATCAGTGTGGCGATCTCCCTCACCTTCTGCTTCTCAAAGATGTTTGCCTGAGATCCTATCCACGACACAATCGTCTGCAGAATAAAACCACTTAGATGTTCATTTTAAATAAATGCTACAAGGTTTGACATTTTTGTACAATGTAAAGCATCCAAAAACTTTCTTATTTGCTCTAAAATATAGTAACACTTTCCGATAAGGTGTCTTTTTTTGATATTAGTTAATGCATGAAATAACATGGAAGAACAATAACCACTTCATTTACTACACTCTTTATTAATATTTGTTAATGTTAATGAATAAAAATACAGTTGTCCTTTGTTTATTCATGTTAGTTCACAGTGCAACTAATTAACTTAAACACAACTTGTGACATAAATTAACATTAAGATTGATAAATGCTGCAGAAGTATTGTGCATTGTCTTAATTCATATTGACTAATGTAGTTAACTAATTGTAACTAACAAACCTTATTGTAAAGTGTTACCATAAAAACATAAGATTGTAAAACATTACTTCAGAAATCATTCTAATATACTGATTTGGTGCTTAAGAAACATCATTGTCAACTAATTTTCAGCATCAACGTTGGAAACACAAGTTTTTTTTAGGACACTGATGAATGGAAAATTCAGAGAGCGATCAGTATTTCTTTCAAACTGAAACATTTTGTAGCATTATAAATGACTTTACTGTCACTTTTGGTCAGATTAATGCATTCTTACTAATTAAAAGTAATCTCATATGTGACCCTGGACCACAAAAGTCGCTGTGGTATATTTATAGCAATAGCCAAAAATACATTGTATGGGCCAAAATTATTGATTTTTCTTTTTTGCCAAAAATCCTTAAGTAAAGATCATGTTTCATGAAGGTATTTAGTCAATTTCTTACCGAAAATATATTAAAACCTAATTTTTGCATTGCTAAGAATAAGATCTTCATTTGAACAACTTTAAAGGTGATTTTCTCAGCATTTAGATTTTTCTGTACCCTCAGATTCCAGATTTTCATCTAGTTGTATCTCGGTCAAATATTACCCTATCCATCCAAATCATACATCAATGGGAAGTTTATTTATTCGGCTTTCTGATCATGTATACATCTTAATTTCGGAAAATTAATACTTGAGTGGTTTTGTTGTCCAGGGTCACAAATATATCTTACTGACCCCCAAAATTACCTACACTGAAGTATATAGACATATAGTCAGTATCAATGGACACTACACACACCTCGCCCAGGTCAAGTATAAAGCAGTCTCCTTTGTTAAAGCTCTGCCAGCTCAAATCCACTTCTTTGGCTCTGATGTTACGCTTCCCTTTGATTTGGTATAACCTTTGAACGGGTCCAGATCCAGACTGTGATTTTCTAAAACCAGACTCCACACCTCCCTCCTGTAGAAACAAAAGAGCATGCAAGAAAAGCTCTCTTTTATTTAAATATACATATAGCTATAATGATTACTTCAAGTCTGTATACAAGAGAAAAGTTCTAAAACATTAGGGTGGTACCCTTTCAATCAGTATATATTTATGTATATTTAAGACAGTAATAAGTGTAAATAAAAGTACTTTAGGGTACCACCCCAGTGGCAGCTTTGTACCTTTTGTCCTGTGTGATTGTGTGTGTTTACATTATCTCACATCTCACCTTATAGCTGACACCTCGGGGGAAGAGGTTCATGAACTCTGGAGACTCATAGCCTTGAACTTGCCTGTGCTGGATTGGATCTCCACCCAAGAAGTTGTCCAGCTGTGTAGCCAACATTGCACAAGCTACCTGCTCATCACGAGACGATTTCTCTCCTAATAAGGTGAAAGAAGATGACTGAACATATATTTAGAGTTTTCAATATAATATGGAATTAACATATTTCAGTTTACAATCTTCCTCTTTTACATGCCAATAAAAAGTCAGCGAAAACAGATAAGTGAAGGCAATTAGGCATATCAGCTAAATCATTCTGTCTGACAGTTGCCCCTAGAAATGCTGTATATGTTAAAACTAGCACAGTTTTGCACAATACTGCGCTTAGTGAGATGCCACCAGCGCAACCACTTCCTCTATCGCCACAACAGGCTTTGAGAAACAGTTTTTTGGTCTGATAACCAGATGCCGAGTCGTCTGACCTAAATGAAAAGCGTGGTAGGACTGAATGTTTAACTAAACCTTATTTTCAAACATGATTTTAGCTTTCAGTGATTATGGTGAAAAGATAACTGATATCGAACGATTAATGTTCTGCATGCTGTTTCGCAATGATGTTCTTGTTTTGTCTTGTGTTAAACCAAGCACCACCCTCTCTTTCACATCTGTGAGTTTTTGCCCTTTCCTAAATGTAGTTTTCAGTAAGTTTTGGAAGTGCCTTACAACATTAAATACATTTTGATCTAATTTTTTTAATCTATTTAAATACACATACATAATTATTTGCAAGCTTTTTGCATCAAGTAGGTTTTTAAAAGACTTAAAATTATGCTTCAAAAGATAAATTAAAATATAATTATTTTAGTTAATAAATAAAATAAATGTTAGCATTTAGCGTTTAGTTTTTTACCTTATAAATAGAAATTCTGTCATTCACTCACTCTCAAGTTGTTCCAAGTTTCTTCTGTTAAGCACAAAAGAATATTGTATTTCGAAGAATGTAGGTGTAATGTAATCAAACCGTTAATGGTAGCCATTGACTTCCATGGTATTTTTTTCCATACTTTGAAAGTCATCTTCTTTTGTGCTAAACTCATACAAGTCATGCGTTAAGCAACTCAAATTAAGCAGCCCCTTTTTAAATGAACTCGTGGCGCTATGTATACTATCGTACTTCTAGAGGTCTGTAGATGTTTAGAACATGGTGGTACGTGTAGGAGGTTCATGAATGAATGATATGGTGGGGTTAGGAACTGAGACCAGGTATTCTAAGTAATGAAGAGATGGGGGTGTTTATGGATGAGGCATGACTAATGAGAATCCAAGGGAGAAGATGGGCTCATCATGCTGACAACCAGCCTAGTGTTACCAGAAGCACCGGATACACCATAAGACAATAGACCTAACTGAATCCTGTCACGGGCCTGCTGAAACATTAATGAACTAAGAAAACACCCACACATGCCTTTTCCCTATGGACTATTCCCTCTTTATTCCTCTCTAATGTGGATCAGCCGTTCTATCCCATCTTTCTGTGTGCTCACTCAGACTGGGTCAGGCTCACTCAACTGACTGATCAAGCGCATCATTTAACTTAGCAGGCTATTGTCTCTCTATTGTCTTTCAGACCCCATACCCAGCTATATGATGAGAATGATTCTGACTGACCCTGGCTCTTATAGTGCAGGACTTCATTTCTTTTAACTTGCTGTATATTTTATATTATTGAAATGCTATACAATCTATAAATGCTATATAATCTTACATATATACATGCATGTGTGTGTATTTACATATATTTACATAATAAATATACACAGTGCACACACATATATTATGTAAACAAAAAAGTCTTTTGGATGCGACATGGATGTATAATAAATGCATCTTGTGGCTTTAGTTACATCTGTCCCTTTAAGGCAGCTATTATCTCACCGATCCACATGTGGAGATCAGCTCCCTGGTCACCCCGGTTATCCAGCACAAGGTAGGAGTCACCGTTGAAGAAAGCCCCCACTTCAGCTTGGGCCAGAGGAACAGCCTTCATTTTCTCCACCCTCCAACATCTCAGTCCTGGCTGCCTGACCTCATCCACAAACTGTCCTGGAGCGGCCTGGAAAGGGAGCATTCTGCAGAGAAAGTGATGAGAAAGGAAGGTTGAAAAACACTAACAGATAAATCCTGTCCTTTACATATTTATTAAGTTATTTTTATATATATATATTACACACGCACACACACAGGCATGTATATATTTGAGACAAATGCTACGTTTATATATTAAATATATATGTATTTAAATATATACGTTTTCAAAATATATACTGTGTGTGCATTTATACGTACACAATAAATATACACAGTAGACACACATATATTATGTAAAAAACGATTAATTGTGATTTTTCTTTTGACATCGCTAGTAAAATATTTATTAATTGATTTAGTAAGAACTAATGACGTCTCTAATACTTGTAAAAATATTACTAATATTTAAAATAACATTTTCATTTATTTTAAAATGACATTTATACTGGCAAAGCTAAATATTCAACATTCATTACTGTCACATTATTCTTTAGAAATTCTAATAACATTATTATATTATATATTATATAATATATTATTAAGAACTGTAATCAATGCTGAAAACAGTTGTGCTGCTTAATATGTTTTGTTGTGTTTGTGTAGGTGTTTTGAGACAATCTGGAAGCTTTTACTGAAACATTTGAGAACCTTAACCTTATCATTTTTGAATAAAATGTTTTCAGTTGTCTGAAAAAAAAAATCACTTTAAACTTGTACTGTTTATTTAAGAGTACAACAAGTGTCTCCTTTATATTAAAAAGAAAAAATATCATACTGCATCTGCTTCTTTAACAGGAAATATTTATTTTCACACATTGATGTAGTTTGTTTCTCACCACTGTCTTATTGCTCCTCTCAACAATTTGCCAACAGAGCGATCAGTTAAAGACCGTTATCTGATTGGTTCTTTGACCCATCAGCAACTTGACTGCCAAAACACAAGAGGTGGGTTCTAGAAATCTGTTTGTTTAGACATAGTGTAATGGCCACATGCATAAAAACATACAGTATGTAGATTCCAGCATACTGCTGCCAAAGACACTCAAGACAGCCTGAGGATGAAGAGTTTTGGTCCCTCCTAGGATATCTCTATTTTCTTCATTGGCATTATTGCATGTTTTGTTGTTGTTAAGCTGCATAAGCCAATAAAAATGCCTTAATACTGTGTTATTGTTCTCTTATCAATATTAATGGTCTGCTAAGCTTATTATCTTATCACCAATGTTGGTTTAGTTTTCATTCTAATTAAAACAATTGATATTAGATAGCATATCTTTGACAGGCTTGCAGACTTATAATATAAACATAGGCTTTGCCAATAAATTGGCATGGTAGAAATAAATCAATCAGTCTAATTAGGCTCCTGTTGTGAGCTCTAGGACGAGGCTGCATCACTCAGAGGCCCATGTTATCTTATGTCACTCTAAGACATCCCATAGAGAAAGCCAGACATGTCCAGGTTCACAATGACAAAGAAAATTCCCACATAGTCACTGTTGTGAACACAAACAGCTATGACAGTATTACAAAATATGCAACTCCTCCCTCTTTAATGGTTCATTCGGTGCAACACTTTCTGCTTGCTCACCATTCGGGCATGGCACCTCATAAACTACAAGGAGCCACCAGTGGAGAACTACCCCTCATAAATGTATCACTTTATGATGCACATTTTATTATTAGCTTCATGAATTTACCATATATGGTATATTTAAAATCCCTTAGTCTAAAGAAAGATGATGTAATGAGAAAAGAAGAAGCAAGCCATACAGTTTCAGTCAAAAAACGTCATGAAACAATGATCATATGACGTGTGGTAGACCACTTATAGCACAGTTTGTGAACTTGCTCGTATGAGAGCCATAGATTAAGTCATTAATCTGATTAGACAGAAGTTATTGTTCCCCTTCATGTCATGTTGTCTTGATCTCACTGATCAAACAGCATCTCACTGAGCACTTTAACACCCCACTCTCACAGTACAGAAAGTGTAAAGAGGAATTATTTTTTGGCTTACCACCTAAGCAGATGTGAAAGTGTCTTAAAGTGGTCAAAAATGTCTGACTCACAGACAGCTGCAGCACCCATTCATTAAAAAAAACAACAGACACGGATCTAATGATATCTTTTTCCATAGTTATTATTTATTTTTATATTATAGAGGTTATGAGTTAAGGTTAAGGCACAGCAAGTCTAAAATTTTAATAAAACGTACGTGTTTTAGTATAATTCTTCTTCACATTCTTTATCCTTTCCTAGCAAAATGCTTGCTATAAATTTGAAAACGCAAAAAAAATAAAAATAAAATCAAACCTGATCAGATTTTTTTTTTTTTAAATTATGATGGACAAAGGCAGCAGAGGCAGTGTGTAAATGTTATTGACTCAATGTGAGATCGTATTTATTTTTCAACGTGCGAAAATTTCGGACTAAGTGTGCAATGACCTTAACTTATAACCGCTGTAATATAACATTATATCATATAAATCATTAAAGGTGAATATAAAAGTGTGCAATTGCAGCACTAGCAGCACCACCAAGTGGAATTTCAAAAGTAATGTTCCGTGAATCACATACTGGCTTCCTGTTCGAATATATCCAATTATTACAAATTAGGCGAAAATGCCACATGAAAACAGTAGTATGTTTAAATTCGTAAGTAGTCATAAAACAGCAAGTAAAAAATACCACAATGATTTACTACAAGTTTCCGGAGTGACTTCTTAAGTGAACAGACCAGTCCCTTATCGCACCCTAAACCTTGCGGTTTCCACAATTTTGTGACATAATGTTGCAAATAAAGTCTACCATTTGGCACAGGCCCATTATTAAACGAGGAAGTAATCCTATGTTCGAGACTTCTGTTTCGTTAGCTGCTACGGGGAAATAACGGGAAGTGTGTAGTATACTAATATAATGTAATATAATGTGTTAATAATGAAGATAAAGCAACATGGTAAGACACACCAATTTGCTATATTCTGTACAAGCAGCGAAAATGTGTACAGCTAAAAATAGCTGCTGGATTTAAGTCCAGAAGCCAGACCCATGAAACTAAAATAAGCTGGATATCCATATAATGGAGATTTTACAATCCCACGAGGCCACAGTAAAAGATTTGCAAATAGCACTGAAGCAATGCAACTGACACCTGTACGTAAAATGGCAATCACAACATTTAGTAATTCGGATTTTATTCATAGCACACATTCACAGAACATGCTATTTAACAATTGCGATTCTTTTTTACAAATCTAGTACCAACTCTGATAATATGCAAATATGGATGCAATTATATATACTACGATTTAGGCATAGCTACATACAATGTTTTTTTATTTATTTACTATAGTAGAGAGATATGCAACGCATCTTCAAACACTAGGATTGTTTCCAGACATGTTTTCTATACACTGTAGGCATGATGCGTCAAAATTCAGTGTTTGAGCCTATAAATGGTTTACTTGCAGTTTTCTCTGTGTATTAGTTGTGTATACACAGATTTTTTAAAAATCTATTTTAAATTTTAAGTGATTATCAATGTTGGGATTGTGCTGAAAACGGAAGTATGCTATCACACAGGAAGAAACATACAGGTACTGCATAGGATTAGTGGAACAAGGGCCCATGCGCATAATGTGAAGACAGAACAAGCTCATAGTCTCCCCTCATAAGTAAAGAGCGCACTCGAAACTAAGAAACACACTAGTGCACTTAACTGTAAAACTCCTTCGGCCTGCTCCGGCATACTTTCTGAGTCCGGCTCCATTCTGCCTGTTCCAGTGTGTGTGTGTGTGTTTACCTGGCCTGGTTAGCTTATATGTGTCCAGTAACTGGACACGGGGGAATAATCCGAGCGGCCCTGCCGAGGACGCCCCACAGCGAGGAGAGTCGGGTTGCCTGACAAACGCTAAACACTGGCGTGATAATTACTGCAAGGCACCACCATTCATCTTTCCTCCACTCATCAAAGGGAGTTGATGGAGGAAACGCGGTAAAACATGGCTTTTGTTTCTAAGACAAAAAGTTCTTAACCAGTTGAAGAGCCACAGCCTAAACAAAACTATTACCAAGTCAAGACAGGTAATCTTTTTTTTTATTGTAATTTCTTAGTTTTGACACCATATTTCATGGCTCATCATATTGATTGATGCAAAACATATGCAAATGCCAAGTCAATGTAAACCAAAAATGACGGTTTACAGAAATTATGAATCAGTAGTAGAACCATATGCAAAACTGTTACCAAGTCAAGACATTTATTTCTAACTATTATTTATTAACATTAACAAAAAATTTTCTGGCTCGCCCACTATTCTATTTTAACACTAATTTGTAGGCCTGGTGGCATTTAAGTTACAAAACAAATGCAAAGTATCGGTCATTGTAGCATATTTAAAATATAGCAGCATTATTACATAAACAACTGAAGATAAAGCAGTGAAAGACGACGAGTGACATGAAAAAACAGATAAAAAGGTTGATAAGGTAAACTGATAAATAATCTGTTATATAACCTATATCTTTCTTTAAGCAAAGACATGCAAGTAGATCGTGAATAGATAGATTGCTAGAGACAAAGGTGGAGCCATAAAAAATATCAAATGAAATTTATGATGTCTTAGAAACACTGCAAGCAGAGTGTTATCAAATAACAGTCGCTCAATTAAGTATGTTTAATTTACAAGACAAACTATTTCTAAAAGTGTAGTTATTTGATTTTAGATGCTGAGTTGCCTATTTTAAAAGTTGAAGAGTAAGAATCAAGATGAGCCAAATATTTGACAAACTTACAAATTATTAATCATGTTTTTAAATTGAATGCCTTTAGTGCACATTTACTTTTAGAAATAAGCTAGATGTTAGCCTAAGGACGAAGGTGTGGAGCTCTAGGAGTGTCTCTCTTGTTTAACGTTCTTTCTGCTTTAGGTTTCTTTGCTCTAAAATAAATGTGTTTTGGCACAGCCTGGTCTTAATGGTTATGAATGTAGAATTTGCGAGTTTCTGAGCAGATTTACTGTGCTTACCTTGCTGCTGTTGAATTTGGAGAACCCTGTAGAGTTTCGAGAAAGGAAGGAAGGAAGAGTTTGTAGAGGAGAGAAAAAAAATTTACAAAATCACTTCCTGCACTACTTCTGGGCCAACCCACAGGAATACACCCCTGCCTAAACAAACAGAAGCTAAAAAAAACAAGGGGAAAAAGGCAAAGGCATGGAAAGTGACATTAACAGATTTAAACAAAACATGACGTGATTTGACTGCAGTTAGACCTGGACTGTGGAAAATATCTAAACATCACATTTAGCCAGAAGGGTTTCTCTTGTAACATATATAAGGGTCACACCCAGTCAGTTACAAAGCATTCATGATAAATGTCAGGGCTTGCCCATGGAAACACACGAATGAATGTAACAGAGAAGCCATAGTGATAGCTGAAAGTTATGTAAACTTAAAAACATGCAGCTAGGAATGCACACTCAATGGCTTTGACTGACTGCCTTCGCTCAGATACTCAGAAGAGCACAGAAACCCAGTGGCTGGACGTTGGTTTACTAAAAAAAAAAAAACAAAGCCTGTGAGGCGTAAAATATCTGTAACGTTGGCTGAAGTATCTTGAAACAAGAGGCACGTCGATGTGAAGACATCCGCAAACAGCACATCCTCATTTACGAATTCATAATAGGACATTTGATAAGCGGCCTACTTACGGAAAACTCTCTTCCTATAATTTTTACAGATTGTAAAACGGAAGTTCATCCTAAGCGCACGGTCCGCTGAATCACGTCATGTGATACTAAACCGAAGTGAACAGCAGCATGCATTTAGCAATTCATTTAATTGCGACATTGTTCTGCAAGACACTTCTGCAAAGCTTGGACAATGAAGAAAATTAAGTCTTAAAGGGATAGTTCACCCAAACGTTCTCTCGTGAATTACTCTCCCTCAACGAAATACAAAATGACTGTTGATGAAAACACACCAGTGCATGGTAATGCTGCTGCTGTGAGATGCACCTTGTTTTCGAGCAAAAGTATGCACATGTAGAATTGAATCCATTATTTTTATTTTTTTGTGCACAAAAAGTACATTTATAATTGAATCTTTGATGCCTCGTGGATTTTAGCAATGTTCATACTATTTCTGGGTCCATAAACGTCACACTTATGTCCAAACAAAAAGAAATTATGATTCAAAATGAATAAAAGTCTTACAGGTTTTGAACATGAGGGGGGAGTAATAAACGAACTACCCTCTAACTATAGTTTGTTTCAAATGTTTGTAACATTTTCTGTTGTTGAGACACAAGTAACTTTTTTTCAGGTAAATGTTGTATTTTATTGAAGTCATATCATAACTGTCATGTTAAACAAAAGACAAATGACCAGTTTAGTCAAACTTTTTATTTTTCCAAGTCAAAAAAAAAAACAAAACAAACAAAACAAAACATAGATACAGAGAATGAAATATCAGAATGATTTCTATACAGTGGCAATTTCTCTTAATTTAAATTCTCCTTTCCCCATAAACCCGACCCAGTTATTACTCAAACTCAAGAAAACCCTGTCTTTTCCATTTATGCTTTCACGCACACACACTTGCACACACTCACACACACTTACCAGGAGACTGGGTATAGAGTATTAACTAAACTTGTTTGAAACATCCATGAAACTGAAGGCAAACAAGGGCATTAAAGAGACTGTCAGAACTGCTCCCCCTAATGCAATCTAAGGCCTTAAATCTAAAGCTGAAATATGCAAAAGCATCAAAAATCTTTTACAAGTCAACTACCACTGCCCAGACGGAAGAATAAGTTGAGGAAACCAGTCGCCACTTGTGTTCAGGTTTTAAAAAGTTAACACTCAAAAGAAGAAAAAAAAAAAACAAACAAAAAAACAAACAAAATGCTTCTAACGCCCAAGTTAAATCAGTCTTTGTCGCCCTCTACTGTTCAAGCACAAGATGATTCAGAATCAGCTTACAATTTAGGTATGAAACAGTGCATATTTGAAAGGAAGCAAACCAAACTGCACCTTTCTCCCCTCCACAAGCACTTAATCCAAAAAGCAAAGCTGACCCAACAACAATGAAGCCAGTGCGCACAAAAGTAAAATAAATGCTTTTCCTCAGTAAACCACACAATAGTTTATCAATTGTAATGATGCATGTATCAGAAAAAACAATTTTACACTTATATTAAAGGGTTGAGTGCTGAGGACAAGGACTCATTAGATTCGAACCTAGGTGGTTTAAAAAATTAACATGGTGCATCTTTTGTAAAGCCGTGCTCCGACCTCACTCAGAATAAAACAAATAAAACCAAAAAGGTCACAATTTCACACTCCGTACACTCAGAGGTACAAAACCGCTGGTTACCTTTTTTTGCATTTTTTTTTTTAATTGTAAATTACTGGGCAGATGCGGGTGAAGGATAAGGCTTGCATCTTTTGGGGACAATTGACTAGAAACATTGATGCCTCAAATAAAAGCATCCATTCCCTCTTTCAGATTCTTAAAGAGGGCAATCACTACACAACACTTTTACCCATGTCATGGGCTGGCATACACAGACTACAGTATTACAAGACATTTTTAATCTGCACAATGTGTGTCAGCTTCAACACGTTTCTAATAAACAGCCACTTTGAACCTCCTTGCTTCTTTAGAAATAACATTTTTCTGAACTCAAATTAGACACAAAAATCAACAGTAATATTTAAACAGTTCTTAGTTCAGATCTGGAATAAAGAATCAAAACTGGGAGCAAGCGCTTATATACACTAGGGAAGAAACTAAAAGCTGTAAAACGTGAGAAAGGTCAGTTTCTCCCCTTATTTACGTAATAGATATTTTTCAAGGTTTCATTTGAAACTTTTCAGATACAATCCACTGTTTTCTGTTTGAAGGCTTTTGGCAATACTTCTTAGATTTCCTTTACATCCAACACTGAATTTTTGAGAAAAAGGGAGGGCAATGCATTATCTTTCTCCTCCAAAAGCAGTCAATCTCCTGCATCTTTCCACCAATTTTGAGAAATGCTTCTCCCTCTAAACATAGTGCGACCAAAGCGGTCTATACAAAAGGCAGCCTTGTTTGGCTTGTAGTTCAAACCTCTAACCTAACAGATGCAACCACTGAGGCCTGTTTAGTGAGGCTATTTAATAATAAAGTCCAAGAGAGAAAAATCAAAAAGGAGGATGTCACATGTAAGATCCCAGGTTCTTTAGCCTTCCTGTAAAAATCACAACAACCCCAGCTGAGTGTCTTTCCTTCAGTCTTTATCCCATGGTCAGAGTGCCCATAAGGGAAGTAGGACAAACCCCTGCACCAACCATCTTTAATTGTTTTCTTCATCACTGTCGTCAGGGCTGATGGCTGGGCTGTAGGTTGGAGAGGTGGGGCTGTAGCCTGGAGATGTGGGGCTATAGGTGGAGCCCTTGGGACTAGTTGGGGAGTAGGTAGGGGATGTGGGTGAGTATTTGGGAGATGTTGGAGAGTAAGTCGGAGAGGTGGGGGAATATTTGGGGCTGGTTGGGGTGTAGGTAGGAGAGGTTGGAGAATAAGTAGGGGAAGTGGGGCTGTACTTGGGCGTAGTTGGAGAGTAGGTTGGAGAAGTAGGACTGTATTTGGGCGAAGTGGGAGAGTACTTCGGGGAAGTGGGGGAATATTTGGGGGATGTTGGTGTATATTCAGGAGAGCTGGGACTGTAGGAGGGGGAGGTGGGGGTGTATTTTGGAGAGGTTGGGGAGTAGGATGGAGAACTTGGGCTGTAAGAAGGCGAGCTTGGGGTGTAGGTGGGAGACTGCGGGGTGTAACGCGGACTGGATGGAGAGTAGGACGGCGAAGTTGGAGAGTAAGAAGGAGATGTGGGGGAATAATTGGGGCTGGTTGGGGTATAATTGGGAGAGGTGGGAGAGTAGGAAGGTGAGGTGGGGCTGTAAGATGGAGAGGTTGGAGAGTAACTTGGCGAGGTGGGGGTGTAGTTGGGCGAAGTGGGACTGTAGCTTGGAGATGTTGGGGAATAGGACGGGGAGGTTGGAGAGTAGCTTGGAGAAGTGGGAGAGTAAGACGGGGAGGTCGGGGAATAGGATGGAGATGTTGGGGAATAAGATGGAGACGTGGGGCTGTAACTCGGTGAGGTTGGGCTGTAGCTGGGAGACGTTGGGCTATAGCTGGGGGATGTTGGCGAGTAGGATGGTGAAGTTGGGGAGTAAGATGGAGAAGTCGGAGAGTAAGAAGGTGAAGTTGGAGAGTAGCTTGGAGATGTTGGAGAATATGACGGCGAAGTTGGAGAATAGGAAGGTGATGTGGGCGAGTAGGACGGAGATGTGGGGCTGTAGTTCGGACTGGTGGGAGAATAAGATGGCGAAGTCGGAGAGTATGACGGAGAGGTTGGGGAATAACCAGGGCTCTGTGGGGTGTATCCACCAGGAGACCGAGGCTCGTAGGCAGGAGATGTTGGAGAGTAATTTGGAGACAACGCTCCTGAAAAGAAAAACAAAAGTTGCATTAGCAGCCGTTTCACAATTACAACCAAGGAAACTAAGGCATTATTTTTTAAAATAGAACTAAATCAAAATAGACAGTAAAGATACCTGGCGAGGGGATATAAGGGCTAGCTGGTCCAGGGGATCCAGGAGAACCAGGAGTAGGAGACCAGGCAGGAGAGTAACCAGGCGAGAAGCCGCTGGCATCAGACGCAGCACTGGGGGAGAAACCTGCAGCACCTGGTGTCATTCCACTTCCTATATAAGGAAAAAAATAATAAATAAAAATAACAGGGCATGAAGTGGAATAATGTAAACATACACAAGAATAAATAAGGGTGGCAGTAAAACAACTTCCTATGTAGCATTTCTTCACTCACCAACACTGGGAGACCAAGCACCATATGCAGGAGTGGCTCCTGTGTTCCAGGGAGTCATGGCAGGAGACATGCCACTCATGGGGCTCGGAGCAGAGCCAAAGAACATACCCGTGGCTATGGTGGAAAAAGCAATGATTAACCAGAGTTTAAATTTGGGGACAGAGTATAAGGTTTAAGCATTCAAAATGAGAACCAAGTTTGACTTACGTCCTGCAACACTGATACCAGGAATGTTGGTGGGAATCTCCATACCATACTTGCACTTCTCAGCATCCAAAAGCAAGTCAAAGCAACCAGTGCCTGCAGGAGCCAGCTGCCCCAGCATAATATTCTCAGACACTCCTTTCATTGGGTCACATTCACCATGAGACGAGGCTTCCATCAACACATCCACCTAGAGAAAAGAGAGGGATAACATGTATACTTTTTTACAAGATGAACCACAATACCATTTTAAAACATTAAACAGAGCCTCACCGTCTCTTCAAAAGAGCACTTCATTAGCGGTCCAGTGTCCTGCCTGTTGATACCATGACGAGTGATAGCCATCAAGTGACCCCTGCAGGTCATTGTGTCACACAGCAAGGCAAGATGGCGGTAGTTAACGTAAGAACCGTCGAAAGAGATGACATGGTACAACTCTCTTTCCAGAGCCTTACGCACAGCTTCGATACCAAGAACCTGCAATTAAAAAGTAGACATTTCTGAATTAGATCAGAAGACCCAACAGGATTCGATCTTTAAATAAGCTTTTAAACAATTCTTACAGTGAAAATCTCCACAATGTCATTGGAGGTGGTTCTGACAGGGTCCACATCCTTCTCACTGAGGACCCTCATGAGACTGACTCCATCTGTTTCCAGAATCCACTCCTGCAGAGCTTTAAACTCTCCCTCTTCAGTAATGATGATTTTCTTCTTGTTGTCAGTCTGTGGCAAATGCATGTACACCTACAAAAGGCAGAAGAAATTAAACTCTTGACCATGTGAGTCCACAAAACTTTTAAAGGTGCCATTTTTATATTTCAGGTATAATGAAGAAAAGTTAAATTGTGTCAAAAGATGGAAGAAAATTACCTTGCTGATCTGCTCAATGCCTTGCAGTGTCATGTCTGTCAGCATGTTGGATTCAATGCAGCGAAGGAAGACATCGTCATCCATCTTATCCACAACCTCCTCATCCTGGACACAAGATTTCATATTACTCAACATTGAGAGAATTGAATCCGGTTACCTACTCGCCCACAAAAACTCAAATTACTAATAATTACCTCTTGAAACTTGTTCTCGTCACTATTCATGATGCGGATTCGCAAAACCAGTTTCTCAGCATTGTCATCATTGAAGATGCAGTTAAGGTCATCACCAAATCCTAGAACACAATGATTAGACTTAGAAAACAAAATAACACCTCGGCATCCATTCTGTTTGCCATTTAAAGTGTTGTATCAACATGCATTTATTCAATGATAATCTCAAGCCCACCTGCATTGATCTTCTCTGCAATCTGCTCCATAGTCAGCTTACGGTCAGTCATGTGTTTGCGGTCAAGCTCGATACGCAGCAGCCAGGGTGAGATGCGGGTCACGTCGAAGTCAGGCATCTCATAGTACACGTTGACCCACTCCTGATCCTCAGTCACCACAGTGTTCTGTGGGTTGGGGTCATAATAAATGGCTGTGTTGGCAGTGACCTTGCGCAGGGTTGTGTGCTCCAACCGACACAGGATATCTTTGGCCCTCTCTGCATCACGGGCCGCTTGGCCCAGGAGAAAGACGGTCAAGGAGGGGGTCTTGGGTCGCTTGGAGATGTTGATAAGCTCTTTGAGTCGAGGAACACCAAGAGTGACGTTTTTGGCAGACACACCGGCGTAGTGGAATGTGTTCAGGGTCATCTGAGTAGCAGGCTCTCCCAGAGACTGGGCAGCCAGAGCACCTACCATCTCACCAGGGTGAGCCTAAGGAGAACAAAGAAAGTGTTCAGCTTCAGTCAATCTGGTAAAACTATATTACTCCCCATTTTATAATTTTTTTCCCCAGGTACAGTCAACGCTAAGCAAGTGTTACTTACAATGGACTGGTTAAATTTGGTCTCTATCTCTCCCAGCAGCCAATCAAAAGCCTCTGTGCTTAGACGGAACTCTTCAGTCATTCTCTTAGAGCACAGCGTGGAGCGCAGGTGGATGTTGAACAGCAGAGTGGCGTTCTCCTGGGCTTGCCTGCTTAACTGGTCATCACCATTCACGATCACCAGTTTCTTACTCAAATCACGAACTCCTGTATTGGAAAAAAAATAGCAGATGTCCATGTGCTGTCATTAAAAGCAAAACTTGAAGCTCACTCCAATAATAATACAATGAACAGTTGGTACCGCCATTATAATGACAAGGTAAAAAGCCACATTGCTTAGGGCTACATAAAATCAATCTTAAAAAGTGCATGGGTTTTGGCATCAGTCAATACATAAAGATGTAAAAGTGTCCTTTATAATCAGCTTGCACAGGTCTGCCACAAGACAGTGGTAAGCTATAAGGATCAGTCATCAGCAGGCTTTATTTAGCTACCACAAGCAGGAGTCTTTATTTAGCTGAGAGATCCGCTCAAACGCAGACAGCCTCAAGTCAGTTAAAGCGGTGTATATGGCGTCCAAATCAAAATTAATAGTTAATAAAACCAGTTACATGATACCTAAATTAAATCTCTTTACAGGCTCAAGTACAAAACCCACCTTCCACTACCCGTACTGGGTTGAGATCAGTTGGTGTTCGAGGATTGATGCGGAAAATCTTCTGAGCATTCCAGATCATCCTGGCCAAATTGCATGGTAGTACCACCTATGTAAAAAAAAACAACAACCAAAAAACAGCTTGGATTTATGACAAATCTACAGAAGTGTGCAAATACATTGATATTCATGTTTGACATGGTTGTTTAAAAAAATAAAATAAATAAAAAAAGTCAGACCTTGCTGTCGCCTGTGGGGAAAATGGCCCTCAAGATCTCTCGGTCTTCCTTCATCTTCTCAAACTCTCTCTCTAGAGCACTCTGAACGTGGGCATTGGTCATCACATCTTTGACCACATCTTCCTGCAGAGTGCGGCGGAGAGCTCGGTCATTGGTGTAGTCAAACTTGAACCTGTGCAATTAAAGAAAGAGGCAGAAAGTTAACTTGGAGACGTCAGTCAATTGAGGTCAGAGCTGACGATCAACAATTAACTGATGTTCAGAAAACAGGCTCCTAAATACCTCACTATCCATGTCCTTGTAGATTTTAGTTAGTACGGCTATATTGATTATATTAGTTTAAATTACTGGCAATATCACTTTCCTATAAATACTTCAACACAACAGAACTCACTTTTTCTCAAAGGCTTTGTTGGACGGCTTAAGGGTAGCCATGTTTTGGAACTCCACAGCCTCTCCTGCCAGACCATCCTCTCCATACCTCAGCTGGACAACTTGGTTAATGGAGTTTCTGACTGTAGCATCATACTTGACCATAACAGACTCCATAGACTTGATCAGACGACGCTGAATATAACCTGAAGGAATAGGAGTTTCATCAAAACTCATTAAGACAACTTCAGCCTTTAACAAAGACTTGAACAACAACTGCACATAACATTTCACTTAGAGACTAGAGTTAAGTATATAATAAGTGACATTCAGATTACATTTAGTATTTGCCCTCAATAGCTGCTCAGTCCATTACCTGTCTCAGCAGTTTTGACAGCTGTGTCGATCAGACCCTCTCTGCCTCCCATGGCGTGAAAGAAAAACTCAGTTGGTGTGAGACCGGCCAGATAGGAGTTTTCTACGAAGCCTCTACTCTCTGGACCATAGTCATCTTTAATGAAGTGAGGGAGAGTGCGGTGCTTGAAACCGAAGGGAATTCGCTTACCCTCAACATTCTGCTGTCCCACCACAGCAATAACCTTAATAGGTGAAGAGAAACAAATACAGAGAGTGTGAAAATTCCGGTTAATCCTTCAGCCCATTTTATTTATTTTTCTTAAGAATTTAAAGACCATCTACTGTCTTCTCTCACCTGAGAAATGTTAATTTTAGAGCCTTTTGAACCAGCCACCACCATGGATTTGAAATTGTTGTACTCGGACAATGACTTCTGGGCAGAGGATCCAGTCTTGTCTCGAGCATCATTCAGAATGCGGTTGACCTGGTTCTCAAAGGTCTGTCTCAGAGTGTTACCTGGGGTGGGCTCCAATTCATTGTTGTGAGCTTTCTCAATGACCTGTGACAAAGACACCATGATGCTCAACTGAATTCATGTACGAAAGCAATAATCTGTTATTTATAAATGCATGTCAACTCACCTCTATCACATCTTGCTTGGCTTTCTTAATTGTGTTCTGAATGTCTTGATATGTCGCCTTATCAGCAATGGAGTCCCCAATACCAATAGAGTGACCTGCAGCAGACAGGATAGTTGAAAATCAAATAAGGATCGAAAATGTTTTTGTCTGGAGATATAAAGTCTTTTTTTTTTTTTACCCTCAATGAGCAGCCAATTGTTGACGACAGTCTGGATGTTAGAATAGAAGAGTCGTGTGATATCATGGCCCATCTCAAGGTATGAGATATGGACAAGAGAGCCAGCTGAGGTACCCAATGACTTCTTACAAAGGATCCCCATGATCAGCTCACCGTTCTCCACAATCACCTGCAAAATGAGATTGAAAACAAAATTGCATAAACACTTTACTTTGCAGACACACTACATCCACATTTGGGCTTAACTACTGCACCTTAGTGTCCCCAGGGGAGATGTTTTTGTAAGGGCCACTGTCCTCTTCATCAGGGTGAGTGCTGTGTGTGCGGATGGCATTAATGTGCCCAGGGATGATCAGACTGAAGATCTGTTTGCCAGTCCAGAGAGGCCGAGGCTTCAAGATAGCCGGTTGGGGCACTTTGCCGTCCCATGTGGAAAGAAACATGAGGAGGTTCATCACCTCACCCTGAAACGAAGCACATGAAACGATTTATTAATTTAAATATCATTCCTAGCATCTGATTACATTCATAAATAGGTACCAAAGTTTAGTAAACTCACCCTCTCCAAGAACACATCTCTCTTTGTGAACTTGCGCACAGCTGTCAGTGTGTCCTGCACAATACCCATGACGGGTCTGTTGGACTGTGGTGTGACAATCATACGAGGCACCATGGCCAGCTCTTGGATCTCAGCACGAGTCTCCAGGGACTGTGGTAAGTGCAGATTCATCTCGTCGCCGTCAAAGTCAGCATTGTATGGGGTTGTCACACTACAAGTGTAAGGGATTTTCTTTTAAAACTCTTTTTAAAATCTTTATATTAGAGAAATTTAGATAAATCTGAACATTTTTTATACAGATTTGTAAAGAAGTTCAGCAATCTTAACAGAAATGGCACACAAATTTAATTTGTTATTCACCTGAGGTTGAGTCGAAATGTTGACCAAGGCAAGATTCGCACTCTGTGGCCCATCATAGACATTTTATGCAGCGTAGGCTGTCTGTTGAACACAATAATGTCTCCATCACACATGTGTCGTTCAACCTAGAAAGAAAAAACAGGTTTTAAATACTTTGCTCACTGTAACTGAAAATTAGATTGCATTTTTACATCAACCGCTAAATAAAGACTGACTTTGTATCCAATCTGAAGGTGAAGGTCACTTGGTTTAGGGTGGAATCGCAGGTCAATTCTGTCCCCATTGTCTCGGATGATATATTTGGCTCCAGGGTACTGACTGTTACCTCTCCTCACAAGCTCTTGAAGTCTGTAAAGTTAAAGAGGGGGGGAAATTATTTTTAATTATTTGAGAGCACTGGGTTACAGAAAGCTCTCAGAGAACATGTAAATATTTTATGAAATGTGTTTTCAGAAAGAGATCAAAACTAATATTACCTGTCAATATTAAAGGGTGTGACAATCTCAGGGAAGGTCATGTTTGCTGCGATGGAACGAGGAACGCCCACCTGGTCGATCTGCAGGTTGGGGTCAGGCGTGATGACAGTTCGGGCGGAGAAGTCTACACGCTTCCCCATCAGATTACCTCTGACACGTCCTTCCTTACCCTTTAGCCTCTGCTTGATAGATTTCAGTGGACGACCAGACTTTTGCATTGCCTGAATCAAGAACATATGAGAGCCAAATATTAATTCATATTTTCCTGATTGTTCTACTTACAGTATTACTGCAGATTAATTATCAAATGTTTTAACTGGCTGCACCAAGGTGCTGCAGTTTCATTCTGTTAACCCTGAATTTTTTCCCCACAATTGCATTTTATTCTTTTTTATTCTAAAAAAATGCATTTGGTTTTATTTAATAGAAATTACAAATAATTTCATGTAAATTCTGTAACAGTAAGAACAATTATTGATAACATGAGTAATATTTAATAAAAAAAAAAATCACTACTAAATGTCACTGTTAAGAAAATAACAGTTGCTTCTTTTATTGTCTGGACTCAGATCTCATAAGATTTAGTGTAAATCTTACCCTAGGTAAACCTGGCAGTTCATTGTCTACCATGGTGGCCACGTGGAACTGAAGCAGCTTGACATCCTCTGCTATAACATGCGCTGCAGCACCACTCTGCTCATTTCGCTTCAGCTGGTTATTGATCTTCACAATGTCAGCCAACTTGTGTGTTAAATCGTCCTAGGGAGGAGGGGGAAAAATTAAGTACACAATTGACAAATCTAACAGCTTTCCCACTATTTAATAAGAAATGCTAACCTGGTTTCTAGCAGAGCCCTGCATGACCACAGCTGGTCTGACAGCAAGAGGCGGCACGGGCAACACAGTGACTATCATCCACTCAGGACGGGCGAATTTGGGGTCCATGCCCAAGATCATGTCCTCTTCATCCGAAATGCGTTTGAAGATCTCATGCACACGTTCAGGGCTGAGGAGAATCTTCTTCTCCTGGGAGTCTTCATTGACATGCTTCCACTCTGCATAAAGCTCCAGGCCAGAGCGACGGATACGTGGCTGGTACCTGCCACAGCCTCCATGACCCTTGAGAAATACAAGTAAAAAAAAAAATCAGTTTTAAAAACTTACACAGCAAGCTGGAAAGTTTAAAATTGGCCTGTGCACTTTGGGAATTTCAGGTCTGTACCTTTTCTTTGGTGAGGTCTTCTTCGGTCTCCTGCTGCTCCACTCCGAACTTGTTGTCCATCTCTTCTCCACCCTCACAGATGTTTTTGCCTTTACAGAGATCATAGACGTGCGTCAGACGCTTCCGCGGCTGTCCTTTTGACTTGATCAAGATGTCTTTGATTTTTGGATTGTTCTGGGTAAATAAAAAAATTAGGAGAGGTTAAAATATAATATAAAAGAACCTGATCAGAAAAACCAGGTCAAAAGTACCAGAGAGATATTTTAGCAATTAAATAAACCACAAAAAAAGGCAAACTGAAAATATGGCATACCGCATCCACAAGAAGTTTTGAACAGAAGAAGCAGACACATCGGAGGACCTTCATGATCTTCGTGATGAAGCCCACATGAAAGACTGGCTTAGCCAGCTCAATGTGACCGAAATGACCAGGGCATTCAGTCATGTTACCTTGAAGACGACAAGCAAATAAGCAGAGGTTCAGCTTTACGTGTTGAATACCAACCAAGATTGATAAAAATCAGTATATGAACATACCTGCACACGTCTGGCATCTGCCTGATCTTTCAATTACCCCTTGGCGGGGGTCCATAAGGCCCCCCAGTTTAGGGCGTCCTCCTTCTGTGGTCTCAGGGTACTTGATGCCCCCTTCAGTAACGGACATCCGTTTCTGAAAATGATAAATAACATGAAATTGTACATATCGGACAATCGGAAAACATTTGTACACTATATTTATCTTCAAAGAAAAGTTCCCCCAAATACATGGACCGCAAGACCAACAGTAAGTTTTCAATGATCAATAGTTCAGATGTCATGTCAAATTATGCATTTATCATGTTTAAACATTTTAATTTGAACTGTAACAAGACTGTTCACGTGTAATTATTACGGTTTTCGTCAGATTAAACGTTTCACTTATAAAACAACCACTGAATAAAGTGTAAGAGACTGCTCAACTCTGCATTCACCAAAACAAAAGTACAAATAAGTAAATAATTGAGAAAGGTTGAAGCCCTTAAAAGTTGACATTCCTGAATAAAACCCAGTTACTGTGCATCGCTGTCTACAGAAAATGCATTATAGCTCAGGACAGAAACATGCCATTCCTCATTTAATTCAAAACACAAGTGTACTTCAGGAACTGAACGTATTTGAGTTTAAATAAATGAAAGCATGCATATAAAAAAAAAGCACATTTTATTGGCAGAAAGGGAAACATAGGGAACAATGTGTAAACTTGGGTGCAACTCTGGGTCTACCATGTGACTCCAAAATGGTCAATAAGTAAACAAATAATAAATACTACAAGTTAAAATGTCATAATTTCAAACAAGCCTATCCGTGTCTTGTTACCAATTGTTAAAACAGGACTCTTGGGTAGTGTTTCTTCAACTTTCTAAACACATGCTCTTACTGAGGAAGAAGTGGCTAGCCGGCTAAGTTAGCAAAACACAAGCTCACAAAAGACACTGTATGTTAATATCCGTATTTAATATGATTTTAACACGATGATGACTTGAGTAATACAATAATACTCAAAGAATTAAGAGAATACCCCCTCTCAAGTGCAAAACCTACAAGTTCATCAGGGCTGAGGACGCCGAATTGCACTCTCTTGATGAGGCGCAATGGGCATGCGCTGTCGCTGGAAGGCGGTCCGTGCATCCTGTCTATTCAAAGAGACGCGTCCTCCCCCGGCACGCCGCTTTGTAAGAAGGAACACCTCTGAAACGCCACCAAGACTCTCCTGGCACCCAATGGTGACCGGAACTTGTCCGATGGCGGTTTCCCAGTGACCACCGTATCTTGCTACTCAATGTGCTTTTAAATTTGTGTTTATATACTAGCTATTGTAGCTACCAGCTGTCCCCTTCCCTTTCCCCGATCTACACTCCAGTGCGCTCTAAGCGCATCTGAGAGAAAACCGCTCTCACACGACTTTATATAGACTGTATGCTTTGCTACAGGTTTACACAGCCTACTTGGCAGGGGCTGAACAGTCAGGGGGCGGGTTATAGATCGATCTCTCTGCGCGCTAATTGGTCGCGAGATTGCAGCATATGAATAATGCATCGAAATCGACGCAGAACCAATGAGGTTGCGCGCTTTTGTTTCCAGCGAATCATATGTAGGCGAAGGCGGGACAACACGTATGAAGAGATTCCATAGGTCCGTAAAATCCAAGGGCGGATCCGTAGACGCTTTAAACATGAATATTCAATCACATTCGTCGATATGAAACATGATTCGTCAAACGCGTTCGTAATATTCATGAGCAGAGAGCATTTGACCAATCGCAGCCAACGCTTGACGCCGGTAAAATAACTTTTTTACAGCCTGCCCTCTTTACGAGCGTTGCCGATTTTACCCGACTGGTATTTTTTCACCCTCTGAGCAAAAATAAAAAAAACCTGTGCTGTTGCGTCCGTCTCGCTCTGGATCAGCTAACAGTGCTGGAAAAGAAGCTCGTGTGAGAGGCCTACACCTACCGTCGAGGATTAACGCCATTATTTTTGTTTTAAATATGATTTTTATGCAATTCGAATGATTAGTTTACATTTATTTTGCACGCTAAATCATATTTCTCGCAATATTGATTACGATTTTCCTTAATTTATTCGAGTTCTTCGGGAAAATGCAAGAATCCACGATGTCGAGTAAAAACAATGGCTGGACGGCAGGCGCTTTTTTCGGTATGATCAGCAGGACACTCCGCTGAAAGCCTGGGCTTTCAGACAGCACATTTTTTCATTAAAATAAGCGAGAAACGTTGTTGTTCAAAACATTCGATGTTTTAAAAAACTATTTTGAGAATTAGAACGCTATTGTAGGTCACTAAAAGAAAAAATATACAATTGTACATCTAGGCCATGTTGCTCTACAAAAAGGCGCTAGCTTACGTTTTCAGGTTAACGATTTCCTTATAAATAACGTTGATAGCAAATCCATAGCGCGTCAGTAATTTGATAAGGTTAATCTAATATAGTTTAATATTGTTCTCGCAACTGTGATCTTTAATTGTAGCAATGTAACTTGATGTTACCTAGCGACTGTTGTGAGCGCTGCTAGTTAGTTAGCCGCCATTCTTTGTGGATGGTAACGTTAACATTAAACGGTACCCGTTTAAAGTTGTTTTGTGGAAACGGTTAGTTTACAGCTTTTAAAGTTTAGTGTGTATATTTGTATTGTGTATTTAAGTTTATATAAGGGTAAAGAAGCAGAATTATTCGGCTGCATAGTTATGGATTAAGTGCATTATATGTTGAAGTGTGGACAGAAGTTGTTTATCAAAAATAAACCACAACAACAACGTTTTTAAAATTGTTCATATAGGTTCAGTCACATTTTATACTCGACTTGCTCTCTTAGTATATTAATACAGTAATAAAAGACCCCATACATGTACCAGAGGGTTATTTTGAGGACTTTTAGCAGTTTTGGCTTTTTAAAAAAACATTTTTTGTTGATCTTGGTCTAGTCTTTGTGTGTTTTTAGACGGAGATGCTGCTTTTTAACCGATCATGTGTTTCTATCGCGTTCATGTTAGCCTGTTAGCTTTGAGCACGGATTGCTGTAAACCTATTTACATTAAAATAGTTTATCTCATCTTCAAATCATTTTTCGATTACAGAATAAACACATTATATATGTGTGTGTGTATATAATAAACACAGACGGCTTAAAACATAAGATTTATATCCGAAAAGAAGTGGTTCGTAGTGGTCATAACTACAAAGCTAATCGGATAAAGGAGTAACAGTTTTACTCGTATCAAACCCAAGTCTACTTCTTCGACCACGTTAATCCAGAAAATTGTCTTAACAGTTGGGTTTTGTGGATAAATGTGAGTTATTGGCTCTGGGAATTGCTTTTAACCAGTTTTAGTCCCGATGCGTTTAACATTACAGTCAGGACCGCTTTGTTCTTTAAAATGTGGATATATTTAGTCTCTAAATCGGTCTTCTTTCTTAAACCAGATCATTGCTAAGAAATAAGCTTGAAAGAGCGTGTGTTGAGGGGTCTTGTGTGTGGCGGTGAGATGAACAAACATGGAGTCCTGGTGCTGGTGTACTTGGGCGGGTTTACAGGGCAGGAGGGAAGCGGAGTTGCGTAACTCCAGACTGAAGTGAAACGAGCCCGAGCTGGCTAACATTAGCTGTATGTTAACCACGAAAACCTTTCACAAAAACCAGATCACTGTGACGCAGTTATCATATTTACTGCGGTCTCTGGGGAATGATTGGATATTTAAGTTTTCGCAACCCGCATAAAATAAACAGATGAGCGGGTAGTCGTTTACTTTGGAGGCTGTTTTCTACAGATGTTTACCAATGTTGAAAAACTCAATTTTGTCTCTTACCAAGCTAAGCGTAAAGATACATACAGACTTAATTGTTCACTCAAAAATAAACTATCACTTATTTAAACATGACTTCCTTCTATGAAACTCTCTCTCTCTCTCTCTCTCTCTCTCTCTCTTTATATATATATATATTATATAATAATATATATATTTTTTAAATGTTAGGGATTGATCTTAATGTAGAGGCAAAACAATACTGAGTCTGCTGTACATCTCTTTGTATTCTACATATATATATATATATATTTTAAATCACGTGTAAGTAAATTGTAAGCTGTCCCTTTAAATGTGACGTTGTAGTGTGATATTTGTGTTAAGTGGCTTACTAATGTGTTTTAATGAAGTTTGTGTTTTTAATTGAGGTTTTCATCAACAGACTTGGATTTGGATACATTTTTGTTAACAGAATGCTTTGAAATCTCGTATCTCACATGCATGTAAGCATTTGGCGTGTAAATAAAGTATTTGCATTGCATTCAAATTCTTGGGTTCGCTTTTTTTTTTTTTTTTAAGCCTACCTTCCTGAAAAGTTCTGTGTGCTTAAAATACATGTGTATGTATTAAATCAAACATTAAAAAAACACGAATCCTTTTCAAGTACACATTGCTTAACATTTTGTCTGTTTACGTGAGCACAGGTTTGTCTGCTGTGTAATCTGCAGCACCTCCTTGTGGCAGCCACAAAAATCATCAGTTACGCAATTGAGTACTTATTTATACTCCCTCTTTGGAACACTTTCATTACAGCCTGCGTTAAAAAAAAAGTTTGGTCCGTGCAGTTTAACATAAGACATTAGAAGACAATAGACTGAAATCATAATCGCTATAAAACTTTAAAACACGAAGGGAAATAAGGGTTCTGTGAAATTTAACACTATGGACAAAATAATATTTGTCAAGCCATTAACGCATAACTTTTTCTTCAAAGGACGTTTTACTGTTTTTACATGTTGCAAAGCAATTAAGAAATATTCAGGAAAACAAATCCATTTCACAACAGATAATAGTTATAAACCCGAATATACAGGTTTGTATTAAGCAACAGTAAGTAGATATACACACATTAAATATTGCAGTGGTATTCCGGAAATTAGAGCAAAACTATAATCTCACTTTGATACCAAAAAGTAATGATTATTAATGACACAGGCTTGCTAGATATTACCCCAAATTTCATGACAGCTTTAGTACGATTTGACAATTTTGCTGTCAAATGTTACATTGTGATCGAGATGCTAAGAAACTCGTCAAACTACAAATCAGAGCAGAGACTGACCACTAGATGGAAGCTTTGAGCGCAAAACGGACACAGCTGAACGCTCGTCTTCCCTCGGTCTGTCAGGATCTTCCTCTTCCAAGCGGAAGCCACAATCAAGCAGAACATGGGCTGTGCTTTGATCATGAGTTCTCAGGGAAGCCCTGTTGTTCCAGTTTAGTAATCACAAGGCTCCACAACTAAGCTTGTTTGGTTATAAAAAGAAGGAAAGAAGAAGAAGAAAAAAAGCACATTTACCAAGGCAAAGTAATGATACGTTTTTTAGATGGTAATGACCCTGAATAGTAAAGTAAGTTTTACAAAATTAAGCTCACCAAGCAGAAATGTCTCTAAGCATATATTTTAATCATCAAAATGTTCTATTATTTGAAACCAGTGAGAATTAACATATCATTATGATGACTATGAAAGAGAAAATGCTAAATGTCAAATATTGAGACACAAAAAAAAATTACACTATAGTAATTACACTAAATATCACTTCTCGCTTAAATTATAGTTTATCTCTGATTATCCCAAACACTGATCAACCCAAGTTTGGATGGAAGAAACTTCATCGACATTCTGGAAAACCGGGACTTGGTTGTAACTTGGGGTGAGTTGCAAGTTCACCTCTTAGAAACGGAAATGACTTGACCACGGCAGAGGACACACTCGTAAAGTTTCCATAAGGTTTCACAGTGATGCCAAAGAAGAACGGGTTTTTGGTACCCCAAAGAACAAAAAAAAAATGTTTATTAGTTTTGGTTTCCAGAAAATTAGAAAAAATTAGAAAGCATTACTGTTTTCCACAGCATTAATGATAAAAAAATGTTAACCTGAGCACCAGCATATTAGAATGATTTCTGAAGGATCGTTTAACACTAAAGACTGGAGCAATAGCTGCTAAAAATGTAACTTTGCCATCACTGAAATAGTTGATATTGTAATTATTACACATAATGCAGCACAAGAGACTAAATGAATAAAAAATAAATAAAAAAACCCAGGGGGTTAAAGCTGAGGGAAGGATTTGATGTAAGATGAAATAAAACTTTGAACACAATTTTGAACTTTTTATGACATTTTACTAGGTTTTAATTAGATGAACATTATGGAAAAGAAAAGCAAAGGCTACACATGATGCTTTGGAGGGTGTGATATAGAAAAATGGGAGAGCATCATGAAATACCCTTTTTTAATTTAACCTTCTTAAAGGTACAGCTCACTAAAAAGGAAGGTTTTGTTGTCGTGATGTTGATCTAGATCTGTATGACTTGTATGGTGAAACTCAATACCACGATTGAGGTGAGACCTTTGTGCAAGGCAGCGATCTCCCAACTGCTCCCCGGGCACCGCAGCACTGGCTGCCCACTGCTCTGGGTCTGTGTTCGCTGCTGTGTGTGCACAAAAAAAAATCAGTATGAACTCCTTTGCTTATCCTGTTGCCCTGCTCTACGCAGATCCATTTGGGTTGGATGGGTTACATGCAGAGCACAAATTCCATGGGTCACCATAGCTGGCCACACTTTCACATTAGTAGATATTTTGAAACATCACTGGTTTACCTGTCCATTCAATAAAAGGCAATGAAGTCCATTGTTGTTTTGGTCCTCTATAACACTGATTGTATGGACAATAACCAGTTGAAACACATTTCAAAATATTTTGTGTTCTTTAGAAGAAGGTTGTGAACTGTCCCTTTAAGTATCTCATTACTTAAAGGCATAGTTCACCAAAAGAAAGAAAATTCTGTGATCATTTACTCAAAAACAGTTTATGCCCCCAATTGATTTCCAATTTATTTGCTTACTAAAGTTACTATAAATAGTAACTTTGTTCTAAAAAAAAAAGCAACAACTGCTGTGACTTCTCAGACTGAAAATAACTTTGTTAGGTTGTTACAGCCCTTGGTTTTTTAAATGTGTTTGACTTCTAGCAAAAGTTTATTACAATGATTAAAGAGCTGTATAAACAAGCTAAAGTAAGACTGATGGCTTATGGAAATATTTTGGAAGCGTTTTAAATATGAAAAGAAACTAGACAAGAAGATCCATTAGCTGCTTTATCTACAGAACTTTAATACAAATAACATTTCTTAAAGTCAAGAGATATAAAAATTCAATCTCTGACTGTGATATTATTAAGTTTTATCTTAACGCTTATCCACATATTAATACATTTAAATAAGACAGGAGTACTGCAAGTAGGAGGCTGTTTAGAAAAGAACAAATTTAAGAGGGTGTCACAGTCACGCCAAGTTCTCACTCCTCATGACTCAGTTTCCCAGAGTTTTAATCAAACACACATGTCCCTCATCAGCACTCATCAACACCCCTACAAAGACACATGCACACATGTTCACATGTCAAGACAACATGCCTTGGGAAACTGCCCATAACTCCTTGGATTATCTCTAATGATGCCTCGAATCTCCTGATCTCCACGACTGACTGCTCCTCTGTTTATGTGTGTTCCTGGAGACACATTCTACTGTTGCAATCAGACCAATATTCATATCATTCAAACAGTCATTACTCACCTGCATTGTGTTGATGGCATCTGCCTTCAGTGAACTTAACATTGGCCTAATTCTGTGTATCATGGGCAAAAAAACCCCACAAAGTTTTGAAACAAAATATAGAAATGGATGCGCAATTCCCAAAATGAAAGAAATGTGAGAAACATGCATACATTTTTTATATATAGGTAATTTTATACAAATATTTTAGACTGGAGCTAAATAGAGCAAATAGTTTATTACAACATAAGAACATTCTCATTCATACAGTATGTTTAAAACAGGGATGAAGTGACACGTTAAGCTACATCAAGACACTGAAGAAAACAGGATGTATAAACAGTAATTAATATCACAACTAATTATATGTGTATATATATATATATATATATATATATACACAGGCCCTTTTCAAAAAAATGGCATAGTGTGATGAAGTTCATTATTTTCTGTAATGTACTGATAAACATTAGACTTTCATATATTGTAGATTCATTACACACAACTGAAGTAGTTTCAAGCCTTTTATTGTTTTAATATTGATGATTTTGGCATACAGCTCAT
>JAUMHI010000008.1:1514274-1564550 GCA_032359435.1 Enteromius unitaeniatus | reverse complement strand
TGTTTACATAGTATATATGTGTGTATTGTGTATATTTATTATGAATATATAAATACACTAAGAAATTTTAAGAAATTTTAAGAATTTATGTATTAAATATTTTCAAAATATATACTATATGTATATTTATACATACATAATAAATCTTCACAGTACACCCAGATATATTATGTGAATAAAAACTTTTTTCAATTCAATTTATCACAATGAATCATTTGACAGCACTAATTTATTTATTTTTAAATGAATTAATTACTTTTTGAAGATCAAATGAAGATCAAGACAAATAACATATAATTAATAAATAAAAGTGGTAAAAATGCTATGAAGTTAAAAACAATTAAAATGTGTTCATTTTAAATAAATAAACATAGAAATAAATAAAAAGTTTATAGTTAGTATTAAGCACCGTAAAAATTTGAGATCGGAGGAATTATTTCTCTGAATTTTAGTAACCTTAGTGGAACAAAATGCTTAATTGTTGATTGTTGTATCAAGCATTCATAAAAATATGGGTTCAGAGAAACAATTATCACTTAGCTTTTACCTCCCAGAGAATATTTTTGTTCTCTCCCAAGAAACTTTGCATTCGCTCTCAAAAGTTTTGTGCTCACCATGAATACATGTGTTAGTTCACAAAACTTTTCTCTAGGAAATGTTCCACTTCTCAGAGTTTTGCGAACGAAAGCAACCCTTACTGTTTGATCTCAGGATCTTTTTCATCACTGTATGTTCTTGCAGCATTCTGCATCGATTAGAGCACACGCTCATTTTGATTCTCTCTTTTTTCCACAGACCTCATCACATATTGCTGCATTATCACTGCCCTTCTGAGTTGGAGAGTGAGGCGTGCTTGGTTTGCGAGCGCCGCTCCGCAGAGCCATCCGATGACTATCTGACTCATCACAACCCGCGAATGACAGGCGTGCATTCGAAGGTGGGGCCCGCCTCAGTCTCACATGATTGGCTGCTGGATGGAAATAAGGTGAATGGAACACATGCCCAAGGAGCAGGACCCAAACCAATCAGAGGGAGAAGAGAAACGGTGAGCCTGTTAAGAACTGATCTCACAAGAGACTTCAGACTCATTATTTATACTTATTAGCTACAACATCGTTTGGAAAGTCCAATGGTCCAATGTTGCCCATGATCCTCGCTTCTGTGTGAATGTGTTTATCTAATTTTTTTTCACGTAGTGACACTTCGGGAAACTCAAATTTTTTGGTCAATGCACACAGTCTCCTACATAATTCAGTTTTCCAGGTAACTGGCTCCATTTGTGTGTGTACATCTCACAGTGAGTGTGGTGTTGGCTCTATGCCGTGCTTTAAAGGCAGACGCTTAGAGACCAGCCTTTACCTACAGCATCTACTCTACACACACGCAAACAGACACACACACACACACACACACGTAGGCTTTTGGTTTAGCAGGACAGCACAGACTGCCCCCTCACGTTCTAAAAAAAGAGTTCATTTTAGCTGTTTTTCTGCCAGTTAGCAAAACCCTCCATCTCAGTGTGTGTGAAATGTCTAATGTGTGATCTGTCCTTGAGCGTTTTCTTTATTTAGAGCATCTATTGTTGCTTTTCTGCTTTGCTGACCACAGATACCTAGTGATTTGTTAAGGATTGGTGTGTTGTTGCTGTGTCACATTAGTAGTCAGTTAATTGGCTAGGTAGCGAGGTTGACTAATCTACAGTATGTATAGGTTTTGGTGTTAATAGCACTACCCCAAAATGTTAGTACTATATAGCATAATAGTACATATTAATATTATAATTATTGTCTGTGTGTGTAGGATGCATATGTATATAGGGCCGTATTAATTTTTTTTCCTAAATTCCATTTTATTTTTTTTCCAAATTCCGTTTTTTCATTTGAATTGTTTTGCATTCTGTTTTAATTGCAAAAAAATATATATATAATATATATATAATAATATATGGCCTTGTGACTTTTCTTTTTTCTTTTTCCACAAATTCTGTTTTATTGTTACCAAATTCTGTTTTTCATTAATTGTTTCTTTTTTTTGTATATTAACAATCAAAAGCTTGCCTGATTAAATGATTCTGTTAAAGTACTGAAGAAATACTGTTGTGTATCTACATTTTTCTGGTTAATAATTTTTCTGGTGAACAAAAATAGTGTTTTAATACTAATTTTTATATTGGTAATATATTTCTGTCACTGCTTCGTCAAATTTTTATTTTGATGGGTTGCCGCAAAGACCTTTAAGTTTCTGTTCGTATGTGATATGATGATAATTTTGTCAAAAGAAATGGTAGAGTGCTCATGAAGCAGGTCCAGAGATTGTTTATGAGTTTATGTACTCGTATATTGATGCGGCACAGGTTTAAAAACACTGCCCCAGATATGCTCACATTGGTGTCTGTTGCGTAGTCTTTTTGTGGCTTAATTTTCACAGACACTGGTCCATATCGCATTTTCATTTAGGTGTACCAACCTACTTTTGACTTGTTCATCTATAATTTGTAAAATCTATAACATTCTGTGTAAATTCCATTTTAATGGCTATATAACATGATTCGGTTCATGTTTTCTCCATATATCCTAATATATAGCTGAAGGTATGTGTCTTGAAATTTACCTTTTACTATTTTACACCCCACTCAATGCATTATGCTGTAATTAGTCTATAAATGTTATTCCAGATTAACCATCGTTAAATCAGTAACACTTGTGTTTCATCCTGCTCAAGCGTTTTCAACACTAATATTAGTCCGCACATTTAATTACACAGAAGCTGCATCAGGAACACCGGAGCAAACACGCAAGTCAATACATCATGACCCCAACACAACTTTATCTTTAGACCTGTGTTTACGTACATGTGTGTGTGTGTGTGTGTGTGTGTGTGTGTGCATATAATGGACAAGACCCCGGGAATGCGGGGTCAGATTCCCAGCATGCTCACTCAAGAAGCGATTAAACGAGGGCCTCAGCTTAATTACACTGAGGCCACCTGTCAGTAGATTAGCTTATCACGGAGCACAGCATTCTGGGTTAAATCAAAGAGCGGGAGTAGCAATCACACGGTTCCATTCCTCTTAATCGAGCTGATTTCTTCTTCCCTCGCTTTCATTACTTGCTCTCCTGCTTCCTCACCGCTTCTGCTAACCACCTCCCAATCACCTTTTCAAGCTTCTTGTCCGTAGGGGTTCAGATGTTTCTTTTCAGAGAAAGTGAGAATAAGTTTTAAACACTCCTTTTATTTGCCGTTGTCGAAGAAGACATCGAGCCCCACCCCAAACTAATGCCATTGGTTGATCTAGTGTCGATTTCATAACATGATGTAATTCCTAAACAGAATAACTTGATTAAGGTTATATTTGATGCTTGTTGGCAGTTTGGCACTATTACAGCAAACCGTCTTCAAGCATACCGTTTAGTTTTTGGTAAACTAACTGTATCAAGGCGTTACACAAATGTCTGAGCTGATTTCAAAATTGAGATGTGTGGAGAAGAACCAGGCATGATCATGTTGCTCTTTTGTGTTTATGCAAACACTACATGCCTGTTTGAGTCGACGTGCCTCGGTGGTCCGAGATTAATGCTTGTACCTGGTTTTAATCTGTTCCAGCTGACATCATGTTTTTGGATCTTCACCAATTACGTTTAAAAGCTCCTAGATTTGCATAAACTCAATTGACAGGGTTTTCCTGCTGTTTGCATGTCTATTTGTTGAAAAGGTGTAATCCACCTTAATCAGACAGACAGGGTGCCTGCAGAGCACTGTGAGGGAGTTCATGATGAGTTGGC
Organism: Enteromius unitaeniatus; assembly: GCA_032359435.1. Lineage (NCBI taxonomy): Eukaryota > Metazoa > Chordata > Actinopteri > Cypriniformes > Cyprinidae > Enteromius > Enteromius unitaeniatus. Next base: position 1,560,768 of record JAUMHI010000008.1, on the reverse strand, counting down.
TTTTACAATATATTGTTTTTCAATATATTTAAATGTTAGTTTAGTTGTAATTTGTACATAAGAAATCGCCAAAATCATTTGGAAAAGTATTTATCTGAAATTACCAAGAAAAACATGCAAGGGCAATGATTAAATAATTAGTTCAGACATGCTCTGATTGGTTTGTTAAATTAAATGTTTCCAGTCAATTGGATTCACATACTCGTTACTGTTTTTCTATAACCGGGACACATCCAAATGAATATCTGCGCACTATGCATGTCCTCATCTTAACCCTCCACCTCCCCAGTCTAGATCTGCTATCAGGACCTTTCTTCTCTCTAACAGCGGCATGGATTTATTTTTTTTTATTCTAAGCATTAGAATCAAGTATTACTTGCTCTGCAGCAACCATAGCTTTAGTTTTTGTTTTCTTTGTGCGCAAAAATGATTCTTATAGCTTTGGGAATTTGTGGTTGAACCGGTGATGTCACATGGACTATTTTATCAATGTCCTTAGATCAATATTACAAGAATGTGGTATATTTACATTGCAAAACAACACAAGAAATGCCACAAACTTCTGAGAAAATCTGAGCAAATTCAGTGATTTAAGGCTTCAGTAATCATAAAGAAGTCCTGGTGGGACTCTATTTTGGTAATTAAGCGAGCAAAAGCAATTGAAACTGGCAAACTTCAGGAAATAAGAAATCTCATGACCCCTTTAATACTTTTGCATGTCTCTGTGACTGTCCTTTGCACTTTCTGTTCAACAGCATGTACAGTATAATCAGTCCCAGCACCAATATACAAACTCCATAGCACTAAACCTGCAGTTCTCATCTACTGAGGGATAAAAAGACATGCAATGTGGCACTAATATAAACACTGACACACATTAGACAACAGCGCCACCATCCCTCCAGCTACAGTCACGTGAGCTTCAGGCTTGCGGAATGTTTATCTCATCTACCCTCTCAGGCAGATATGCCAGCGCTCCCAGACAAACGCATGAAAGTGTGAATTCACATTTACATACATTTAGCGGCATCCCATCAGATTCTTTTCTTCTCTGCTCTTTGCGAGCGAGCACATGGCTTTTGTTCTGACATTAGCTGGGAGCTGCCGGATCACATTTAGACAGGGTCTAAAATAAGCTCTCATAAAGCTGGCAGAGAGAAGAGAGACAGCGAGGGAGAGAGAGAGGGAAACGGCAAACACACAATGAGAGATTTAGATGGAAGGAAACGCAAGGTGGAGTGACTCCAAAACTTCTCTTTGCGGCTTGACAGATCCTAAGACTCTCAGCTTCCTGCCACTCAAATCTCGCAGCACTCTGCTACTGATTCTTAAAAAGCAAAGCCTTGATTTCAGCACTTCATTTTCTGGGAATAATTAATTCAGTCCCCTTACGATTGAGTTTACCTGGCATGTCTTTGCAAACACATGTCCAAACACAGAAGTGTCAGTACATTAAATGAATCAAAGGTGACAGATATCTGTCTTTTCATCAAAACAATCTTGAACAGTATTTAACAGCACAACAACACTGATAATAATGAAAAGTCTACTAAATCAGCATTTTAGAAGAAAGATGCAACTGTATCTTTTCCCAGAATAAATTACATGTTAACTTGTATTAAAATAGAATAGCTGTAACTTGTAAAACTGTTTTTTATAACATACAGCCTAGATGTGCATACTAAAGATTGCTTTTTAAATATATTTTTAAAAAATCACTGCGCATCTAAAAATAGGGTGGAGTTTCAAGCTCTCAGACCTCTCAATTTTTCCCCAAACTCCCTCCTTCATTTTATTTATTTATATTATTCCCCTGAATTAACCCACTGTCACTGCTTGTACTGTGTTTGCCTTGTCGTAGACTAGAGGATGAATGAAACCTCGCAGGATATAAATACCCCACAGAGGTACAGAGTAAATAAAGGTGGAAATAACCGGAGGTGACAGAACCAGTTGGCATGTTTATGGGCGCTGGCATATCTCAGGCTCCATCTCTCCTGCTTTATTACGCCGCTCACCCAATCTCACCATCTCTGGCTCTTAACCCGGGATTACCGCCCGCGAGAGAGATCACAACACCCAATCACAGACCACGGAAGGGATTAAGAGTGAGAGAGACAATCTCTCACGAGGGATTCTTCGAAAAATTCGTAAAGAACAGTCAGGGGAAATTCAGAGTTAGAGAGACAGCGGGCAGAGGGGAAAAAAGAGAGGGAGGGTTGCCAAACAACAGCAAGAGAGAGAGAGAGAGAGCACTTATGCAAGAGAAGCATCAAAGAGAATTCAGTCAGACTGTGTTTATATGGCTCGCTCTGTTGATGTGGTGAAGAGTTATAATCCTGAAGAACAGCGGAGCGTTTCGTCTTCACCATGCACATCCTCCAATCCCACTGCGTTATCAGGTGAGACGCTTCTCCTACCTGTATCGCTCTACAAGCCTAGTCATGCTGCTCTCGTAACACCGTTAACAAGGTTCCTACGATCATGGAAAGGTTGCAAATGTTTGAAATCGTGATTTATAACATCTTATAAACTTACTAAATCATTGCATACAGTTTTTCTAGTTTTGCTAATATTTAAATGATTTTACCTAGAATCTGTGCAGTCTCTATAAATGCATTGTAAATCATAATATATTTTGAAAATAAGATTTATATTGTTCAATTATTTGTATCATTATTGTAATTTTTTTTGTTATAACATTCTTGGTGTTATCATTTGTAGTAGTAGTCATTTTTTATAGTATTATTTGCAGTGTTATCATTAGTAGGTGTAGTTTTTTTATTGCTGTTATATTTATCATTTGCAATATTATTATTATTAATAATAGTAGTAGTTTATTATTTATTAGTACTGCTGTTAATATTAGTAAACATGGGGGAAAAAATATGAAAAGCCATTACCGAGGTAAAGTGTAGAAAACCCAGAACGGGTTTCTTCGCAGTCTAACGAACCTACTTCAAAATGCACAGCTTCCTGACTTTTCTTGGGAACTCGATGTGCAGATTTCTGATCTTCTGAATCATGTATGCTGCTGCATCTGAGAATTTCATGAGAATATGTTTTAGTATCATCAGATCGGGCCGATTATGAGCTGGTTGTTCATCGCTCTGTGCTCAAAACGATAGATGCTCATTCCCGGCTCGTGTCTCAGTATTACTGTGCAAACTGCAACCTGTCCTCTCAGATGTTACAGAGGTTGTCCTCTGTCCCTTTAATGGGAAAGTTGTGTAGCTCCTCCATTTGGATCCGGAATAATTGATGTTTCTGCAGAGAGCAAGTGCCAACTTGGCTGTTATTTATTTATTTATTTGATTTACCCCTCCCATCCATTTCTGACTAGGCAGAATACTCTGAGGTTTCTTTTTATAGTAAGTGTCAGAGTGCTTTATATATATCTTTATGCCCATCTTTCTATGGCACTGTGTATGTTTATGTTCTCAAAGGGTATTTGCACATAGGGATTAAATGAGTCTTGCATTCAGTATTGATTACTTGAGGTGAAATGTGAAATCTGCAATGCCTTCTTTGTGACTAGCAGGTTCTCACGAGGACAGCAGATGATTGACAGTTGTATTGGTAAAAACCATCCACGACAGCAAATCAGAGTGATTGTGACAAAGACGCCGCGGCTTTAGAGTGACATTTCCGTGTGCCCCAGAGAGAAAAAAAAAAGTCTAGAGGCTCATGCATCCTCACTGAACCTCAGTCAGACATATTAAATGACATTCATAAATGACGTTCCACAGCTGCAGAATCAATACAGCAAATGACAAAAGCAATGTGACGAGCGAAAGAACACACAAGCCAGTATTAGACTTTGAACCTTTTATAATTTTTTCCCCATGGCTTTGAACAAAGATGGTCTTTTTTGTGTTTATGTGTGTGACATCACGATGGCTTAAGGGAGCACATCACATGAACCTTGTTTTGTGTTCTCTTGGTAATTTCCAGAAGATTCTATCAAATAAGAAAAGGGCAAACTCGAGACGCTGACAAAATGTACCATTAGGATTCTTAGAATAGCACATAAATACATGAACTGAGGCTGTTTATCGAAGTACTAGAGTATTATTGTATTGATACTGTCCCACCAGTGTTTTTGTAGTTTTATGTAACCTCAAAGACGTACACCTCTGCTTCTTTTGATGTTTAAATTCATTTCCAAATCCAGCTTGATCTTGCCTATACACTCTTATTAGTATCATGTGGAGTTAAAACGGCTCGCTTTTCCGACATCCAACTCTTTTTGATGTATATTTAAAGAGGCTAGCATTAGCATTAGCGACGCCAAAGGTGTTGAAGGGGTGTTGAGAGACTAGCACCGAATGCTAACAGATTTGCCTGCATTATTTGGACACTTGTTACATAACTCTGATGTCTTTCTCCCAGTGCAGAGCTGAGCCGCTCCAGCCATTTCATCACAGCCAGACTCCATGTACCCGGAGACTGTGGTATTCACACTTATATGTTGCTGGAGGTCATAGAGTGGCTGTATTGTGAAGCCACGGTGTACGGCTGTATAAGTCGGATCGCTGTCTGCCGTCTCATTGGTAGTTGCCGCATTGCATCACTGCTCATTTGCACTGCTCATCTTTGTTACATCAGCAACTCTCTCGCATGATTCCGGAAATCGACAGCTCTCATTGATAATTAATGATCTTCGATTATTTTAGTACTGAATGTCTGTGAATGTTTTTGCATCTTCAGTCAGAATGAGTGTTCCTACTGCTGGATGACCTGATGTTGTTGGTGGGCAAAATTGGACTGGTTTTTGGGATATATTGCTATAATCAAAAATCAGATTTCATTAAATAGGGTCGTCATAATGCATCTCTATTTCTTACCTTTTAGTTTTCCAATAACTGGTGGTGTCGCATTCACTTGGGAAAGAAAGATGCTAAAAGCAGTGTGGTGTAAGATTTGCTATTCCACGCTGCTGTTTAGGGTTTTATTTTGTATAAAGGGTACGTTGCTAAAAAGAATGATAGATTAAAACAAGACATCCCAATAAAAATGTAATACTTTACATTACTTTACATTGTCTGTAGTTTTGTTTAACCCTAATTTTGCACCACCTGCTGGTCTCTGCAAATGTTTATGAAACATTTTTCATTTTATTTTTGCCTGTTTAGGTTTATAAAATGGTTAATCCAGAAGAAATATAGCTATTATTTCAGCTTTGTAAAATCTTTTTTTCTTTTTGTTACATCAGCAACTCTCTCGCATGATTCCGGAAATCGACAGCTCTCATTGATAATGATCTTGGATCATTTTAGTACTGAATGTCTGTGTGAATGTTATTGCATCTTCAGTCAGAATTTTCAACAGTCGGTTTTTGAGCCTCACTTTGTTATGATTTTTTAAATGAAGAGTAAGACTTCTTTTTAGAATATAGGTAATAAGCCCTTTTAAGACGTTTTTTAATTAATTAATTAATTTATTTTCAATTGTCAAATCACATTCAAAAGGATTTCCTGATTCTTTATTGAGGATAGATCATGGTTGTTTGGTTGAAATTGTAATTGTAATGTGTTATTATTATTATTATTATTATTGGGAATTGTTGTTATGATTAACAATTAACCATTAATATTAGGGTCCTTAGAGTCCTTATACATTTTTTTTATTTTAATAATAATCACATGTTAGGAATGTGAAAATAAATGAGAAGGTTGCAGGAAATTAGTGAAAATAGAGAATTGAACGACCTCCATTCTTTTGCAGTCAGACATGAACGTGTCATGAACACGTGCATTGTGGGTCTTGACAGTTGCCTGTATTTGCGATCTTTTATTATTTTTTTGTGAACCTCACTCAAATCAAAATGACAGGGGTGTCATGTTGTTGAAGCACTTGGAGCTGAGTGTGTGCTGGTTAAAAATATAAAGTGAAACCACAGGGAATTGCAGACATCAAATCAGCACAAAGACTTCCTGCGTGCCATCTTTGTGGAATGTACTAATACCAACCTCTTTCTCTCTGCTTGTTTTTTTTTTTCCAGGTGGCTCGATGGCCCGAAAAGGAAGAGAAAGAACAGCCAATGTTCGGTGAAGAGCATGTCTGGTAAGATCTCTCACAGAAGACACGGATGCTCTTGCCTAGAGCCGCAGCAGTATGCTTATCACTCCTCTATCCTCCCAGAATGCATCACTGACTCCACATTTTTCACTCCGCAAGTCCTAGAGGGAGAGAAGGGTTTTCAGTTGTCCCATGATTCTCCTCACATCAACTCCAGCATGAATAGATTTGTTGTTATGTTCTAGTGATCCTCCTTTAGGGTATCATGTTTAAGTGATCGCTCTCCCAGGCTAAAGGGCTCTGTATAGATTGACTTTGTATTGGGGTGGTTTTCAGTTGAGAAAGTCACTCACCTCATCTTTGCTTGGTTAAGACCCACCAGTCCTCCTGTGACTGCAATTTTATGCCCAACCCTCTAACCTTTTAGTTTTCCAATAACTGGTGGTGTCGCATTCACTTGGGAAGAAAGATGTTAAAAGCAGTGTGGTGTAAGATTTGCTATTCCACGCTGCTGTTTAGGGTTTTATTTTGTATAATGGGTACCTGCTAAAAAGAAGGATAGCTCAAAAAAGCCTGCAAAAGACATCCCAATAAAAATTTTATACTTTACATAGTCTGAAGTTTAGTTTAACCCCATTTTTGCACCACCTGCTGGTCTCTGCAGATGTTTATGAAACATTTTTCATTTTCCTTTTATATGTTTTAGTTTATAAAATGGTTAATCAGGAAGAAAAATAGCTATTATTTCAGATTTGCAAAACCCTTTTTTCATTTTGACAAAATAAAATAAAATAACCTGTCCTGTACTGATTTAAAAACAGATATGGTAAAAAAAAGAGTTTTGCTTAATAAAAACACTTGTATTGAGTTAAACCCCCAAACCCAATAAATCACATCCATTTAGTTTAGCTTAGTTTTGTTTGTTTATTTATTTATTTTTTACAGTATTTTGCAAGTAGTAAATACATTTATATGGTTACAAAATATTACTATTTCAATTAAATGCTGCTTTTTTTTTTAATTAAAAGATCACAATTTGCACCAAATTAGTAGATTAGAGATTTCTAAATTTACAAAATTGAAAAGGGTTGTAATATTTCATAACAATACTCTCTTTATCTGTTATACATTTACTGTATTCAAATAAATGTAGCCTTATTAAACTTAAGGGACTTAAAAAAAAAAACATTTTAAAACAACAAACTTTGGAATTTTACCTAAATACAGTATTTACTGAAATAGTGGGCAGTGGACTGTTTCCCCTTCCTAATTGCAATGGCATGTATTAAAATTAATAATTTGTTCTTATCGATTAAAAGGGCTTCACAAATTTGTATGAAGGCAGTTAACTAGCTTAAGATGAGAGACACCAATCAAGGTTAACAAGAGTTAAATAGGCACTGGGATAGGTCTGAAGAGTGTCGTTTCTGCAGTGTTGCAGCTCTAAACAGAATTGAAATAATGTTTTCTAACATTTCCCTGATGTCTGTACTTGTTTGTTGCTATCCGTTAACATTCAATGTTTTTTGTGTATGGTAGGGTACATCCCCAGCTATCTGGAGAAGGATGAGCCGTGTGTGGTGTGTGGAGACAAAGCTACCGGTTATCACTACCGCTGCATCACCTGTGAGGGCTGTAAGGTACGACATCTCTGCTATCACTTGTGCACAGTGTTAACAGACATCTCAGCCCAACACATTTGTAGACAGACTAGACTGTCACCTCACTGAGAATTATGGTGTGGCGCAGGTCTGATCTGTTCAACAAAATATCCTGTTGTCATTTGTGAAACTTATACTCCTATCATTCTCAATCCTGTCAAATCACAAGCCTAAGAACAGCATCAACCATCTTATTCACTGTCTGTCTCTACATGAAGAGAGTGAATTGTGAGTGACAACTGTGCTGTGCAAGTCTTTGACTGGGACTCCTGCCTAAACAGGCTGATTTCAAGAGCTCTCGAGAGCTTGCAGGTTTTATCGCTGCAATAAAAAATGGGCAAAACACACATACTGTATATATTTAGAACATATTTACATCTATATCTTCATATTGATATCATTAATATAATATATAAACTAAGGTTGTCAAAAATAACGCGTTAGCGGCGTTAATTATTTTTTGTTGTTAATTACGTACGCATTTCAAATTCAGGTGTAGTTGCAAATAGTGATTAATCCACTGAAAATCCTGATTAATTTGATTAAAAAGTTTAATCATTTGACAACCCTAATATAAACATAACAATTTTCTTAAATATATAGAAGCATGGGTGTGTATCCATATGTCCATAATGGATATACACACAAGCAAGTACACAAACAAGTGTTGACTGACAGCACCTGCTTTCCAGCTCTCATGTTTGGACTTCCTGTGTTTATGTTATTTTTATTTTTTATTTAAGTTTTCATTTATTTATTACGAATTTGTTAAAAAGCATACGACTTTTGGTCTGGTATTGAATGATTGCTGAAATATTAGCATTTTAGCAGCTCAAAAACAAAACAAATTTACTTGCTAACCAAAATAGTCATCATTCATTTATTTCTTTTCTGTATTATTGTATTGCATCTTAACTAAAGGAATGCACTAAAAAGCATATTAATTTTCTTTATTTTGAATTTTACCAATTGATGCTTAATTTTGCTTTTTTTTTATTGACTACTGATACCATTTTTTTACTTTTTTTTTGGATGAACTAAATAAATAATATTCCTTACATTATTATGAAATTTTCTTCTTTTATGCGTTTATCTTCAAAACAGTAAGCAAGGTTTTTGCTTAAAACAAAGTTGTTCATTATACTGTACACAGGATTGCTTTTCTAATGGATATTTAGATATATTTACAGCAAAACAAGACAAAAAGGCTTTTTCAGTCCACTATCTTATGTGTGACAGGAAGTAGAATTTGTGACCCATTACACCCTGCCTCCAAATACACTCTTTATCCTCCTCTCAGGGCTTCTTCAGACGCACCATCCAGAAGAACCTCCACCCCTCTTACTCCTGTAAGTACGATGGCTGCTGCATCATCGACAAGATCACCCGCAACCAGTGCCAGCTGTGTCGCTTCAAGAAATGCATCGCCGTGGGCATGGCCATGGATCGTAAGTGACCTCCCCACACACTCATGCAAATAACATACAAAATCACTGAACAGGCTAAACCACACCCAGACAAATTAAAACGCACGAGGGGACCTTAAGAGAGCCTGTTCACTGATCTTCAGCAGTTGCCTTATATTTCTAAATTAATGTCCTTTTGTAATTAAATATTATTAAATTTGAAAATAACTCAAAACAGAAGAGTCTCCATCAGACTCTTGGACCTCACCGTACTGGATCATGAACGCAGCCCTGCTCCTTACATATACAAATGCATGCTGACAGCGAATGTACATTAATCTTATGTAAACAAAAGTGCTCATTCTGGGGTTTCCCTTACGTATGTCCATATGCCTCACATATGTACAGCACGTGTTCAACCCAGACCACATTTCTTCTTCCTCTGTCACTACCTCTCTCTCCCTCTGTTCTATAATGTTTTATGGATGTCTCGTTTCTACTTTGATCCTTCCCCGATGCTTTTACTCGCTCTGTCACTGCCATTCTTCATCTCAGAACCATTTCGCTGTACAGTATTTGTCTTGTTTTCCAGGAAAAATGTCTAAACATCTAAAAAGTAAAATGGAAATGGAAAAGCAACTTAAATTGATCTGTTGATTCATGCATCACGCGAATGGAAGAATGAACTCATTTTTTTCTTTGGTGTAGTGGTTCTGGACGACTCCAAGCGGGTTGCGAAGCGACGCTTGATTGAGGAGAACCGTGAGAAGCGGAAGAAAGAGGAGATGGTCAAAACCATGAAGAATCGGCCAGAACCCACCAGCTCAGAGTGGGAGCTGATCCGTATGGTGACAGAAGCTCACCGCCACACCAATGCGCAGGGCTCTCATTGGAAACAGAAACGCAAGTTCCTGGTAAGCAAGAGAGAAATAAATGAAAATAAACAATTATTAACCAAGTTATATTAAGGGCACCTTAGAGGTTTCCCAAGGTTGCTGATTGGTTGGAAGTCAGTTGTCGTTAAAGTCTTGGGATGCCGATGATTGGGCGGTGGCTGAAGGAGAGCGAGTCGCGGTTCTTTTGGTGCAGCGCAGTCGGAGACTTGGAGACATGGCAGGCAAACTTTTTTTATTTTAAAGATTTACCCCTGAACATTAGGTTTCAAACAGCAGTAAAATAATACGTAATACTCTTTGCTTGTAATGAAAATCTGGCCTCTGTCCGAGTGACGTGCTGTGAGTGATTGCGTGTTATCTCGAGACCAGGCAAGTCTCCTGTCCTTGAAAATATAATTGGCTGAATCGTATAAATGCTAGATTAAGATTGTGTGGGGGGTTGAATCGTGATTGCATTCTTTTAACGATTAATCTTGCAGCTCAACCATGTAATAATAATGATGTCCTGTGTCTTTGACCATTATCTTGGTTATTTGCACAGTATTGACAGTCTCCTTCCTGAGTTGGGATTCTCAATACGTGTTATTTTGTGTTAATGTTGCAAGCTGTCTTGTGACAATGTATGTTGGATCTGCTTGCAAGAGGTAGGCAACAGTATATTATGGGCCGATTTTTGACTTTCTGTTGTCTTGAGGCCTCTTTGTGGAATTCAGCTCCTCATGTTTCAATGTCTGATCGAATCTTAAGTGTCTGATTCACTCTGATGCACTACTGAACTATACCTTTACTGTTTGTTTTTAAATGAAATGATACTCTAAATAAGAAACTAAAACTGCCAGCAGATGGCAGTGTGTGTTTGATTCATTCATTCATTTGATTTGTTCAAACGACTGATTCATTTATGAAAATAAACAATTATTAACCAAGTTACTTTAAGGGCACCTATAAGCCTCTTTTTATAAGATGTAATATGAGTCTCAGGTGTCACCAGAACGTGTCAGTAAAGTTTCTGCTCAAAATACCCCACAAATCATTTCTTATATCACTTTGAAATGTTTATATTTGAGCCAAAACAGTTGTTTTTGTGCATGTCTCCTTATATGCTAATGAGTTGCTGCTCGCCGTCCCTTGTACCTTTTAAAGCTTATGTGAGTTCATAACTCTCTAAGTCTGACCTAAGTTGTCTTTCATGTCCTATTGCGCGTAATCTGTAAAATACACATGAGTTTATGCTCAGAACTCACAGGTTACAAAAAAATGCAATCCGTAAAGTTAAACAGAAAATGTAAATATAAGAAATATATAAATAGCTTAAAACAGTAGTTTCTAAATTTCAAGGAAAACAAATGCTTAGGTAAAAAAAAAGAGAAAACTTAATTTTATTGTTGTGTTTTATTTGTATGTGTACATTTCTGTGTCTGCTCGTTACATTTTATTTTCAGCTTAGCACATTGCAATGGCCTTTTCTGTCAGTACGGATTAGCATTTGTTTACACAGCTTGCTAATCAATGTAATGAGTGACAATACCAGTCTGCACATATCAGTTGTGACCGGGCAACAGAGAGCGTTAAAGCAACTGTTAGTGACGGGTATAACAGGAATGCAGCGTTGCCATGCAGGGCCTTTGTAAAAGTGCTTCTGTTTATGAAGAAGGAAGGAAAGAGAGTTTAGACAGTATTAATCGCTCATTCGCTCAGACAATATACCACCCACTGTGAATAGTGGCAGGATAAAGGAAGAGAAAATGGAATAAAATAGACACAGAAACACAGGCTATGGATTTCTGAAAGACTTGTTGATCTTTAAGAGAAAGAAAATTAATAAATCTATTCACTAAATCACTTTCTGAACTTTTTTCTTCTGCGGATTCTCTCTGTTTTTTTGTTTTTTTTTTATGGTCCAGTGTTCAAAATCAGTTCTTCGAAAAAATTCTTCCTACTAACATTCAAGCAAGTATATTCAAATGATCCCAGCAGAAGGGCTGATTTGGAAATTCTCCATTGTAGAACCGAAGTTGGTTTTCTAAGCCCACCAAACACCCGCTGCCTTCCCAGCGGTTACGAGCACTATCAAAGCCATGACGCACACCAATCTAAACATTCGGCTTGCGCTAGACCCTGTGACAATCAGCCACAGGGGAGAGAGAAACCACTTCCCCGGTCGGCTGAGAACTCCTATAAAATGGCCCATAAAGAATTTAGCCTATATAGCCTTTACTACCAAGATATGCCTCCAATAACAGTGCAAGGCCGAGACCCTGAATGACCTCGATAAACTGCAGCCTCTCTCTCCATGGGAACACTCACTCCATCCTGTCAGTAGTCCAACTGGGCTGTCTTAAGATCTCTGTAGTGAGAAGCACAGTGCCAAGTTCTCAGCAGTGAGAAGGCCAGGGTGGACCAGCAGAGGGGATAGTTTACACTGGGGTCTTACAGGCAAAGGCTGCGTTGGGACATATCCAGCAACTACCCCCACCTCCTGAAGGAAGGAGCATACACACACACTCACTTTGGTCCATGCATGCTAAAACTTACAAAAATACATCAGTGTGGCACAGTTAAAGCAGTTTTTTTCGCCTGAGACAGCGCATGTAAACACAAACACACAAATCTTAAACAGTCGTCAGAAGTTCCTCAGAGGCACATTTCTGAAACCCTGAACAGATTCCTTTGTTTTATTTACCTCTCTGTGCGGTCTGCGCTTTAATTTCTGATCTGTATACTTTACATGAAGGCTTCTTATCAGCTATAGGGTGAATTTAGGTAATATTAATGTGTATAATTACTCAGTCAGCTTGTCTGTACCAGATAAAGTGTCCTGAACCTTTTACTCTCACAGCTTTAAAATGTAACAGAATAGCGTTTGTTTGTCAGCCAGCACTGTACTTTTTTCCTGCAGTCTTGTCTTGATTTCATTGCCTTTGTTTATTGCTGTCTGTTTGCTTTATCAGAAACAAAGGAATCAGTGTGATTGCACAGTTTGAACTCTTTAGGGACTGTCGCATTCGTGCCAAGAGAGGTGACGTTCACCACATGGACATGGTTTTGAAATGTACAGTTTTAGATGGGATTGTTTATCAGAATCATTTAAGGTGCTAAAGGAAATTTGCACAGAATCGCTTTTTTACAGTAGATCACTGAGTCGTCTGCGATTCACTGAACGAGCCGTATAACATAAACTCTGCGCTGGATTTTAAAATCCAGATTATAGTGGAAACATTATTAATAAGCACAGTAACAAGATTAGCAGTTTAAGACATTAACTTGTAAGAACAAAACACAAGATACTTCTCTTTTGAATTATAAATTGGATTATTGGATAACACACATAAACTAAACTATCACATAAGCACACATTCGTACGAGTTGCAGGAGGGGAAGTGAGGAAAGAGTGAGTTTCAGAGAATGAAAATGTGAAATCCCAATTTTACAGCAATAGGTGCTATTGCATCGATTTGACCAACATGAACAACCATCAATCAAAAAATTAACTCTTGCATTGAGTCCGTCAATGAGGTTAACATTAATATCAATTTTAGCAGTTCAGCCTGAATCTGGAGGTTTGTACTTGCGTTGCCGTTGTGCTACGGGATTCCCTCTGTGGTCCTTGCTGCAGAAAGGGGTTTCCCGAGGTTACTGATTGGCTGGAAATCATTTGTCGTTAAAGTCTTGGGAGGCCGATGATTGGGTGGTGGCTGAAGGAGAGCGAGTCGCGGTTCGTTTGAAGTTTGACGCAGTGCAGTCAGAGACCTGGAGACATGTCGGGCGAATTCTGGAGAACTTTTTTTATTTTAAAGATTTACCCCTGAACATTAGGTTTCAAACAGCAGTAAAATAATACATAATACTCTTTGCTTGTAATGAAAAATAATGTAATAATGTAAAGGGAAAAGATCACCATTAAACATTAAGAGATTAAACATAATTATATATAAATATAATTTATTTTATTGATGAGCCTATTGTATTGTTTGTTTAGTAATTATCGATTTGAATTGATACAAATTATATATAACCCAGCTAGTGCATTAGAATAGCCAGTCCTTTCTATTTTTCCAGAGCCCAGAGGCCTGTTTGAACCCCCAAACTGATTTATTAACCCTTTCAGTGGTGAGTTTAAAATATTCCAGCGGTAACCCGAGAGTGAGTTTTTTTAGGCAACCATTATTTTAGCACATTTGCCCTTGCTGTTTACATGGTAATCCTTGTCATCACCACAATAACGCTGCATGGCGGATGGCTTTTATTTAGTTTTTCCTTTTGTATTTAAAATATTCACTTGCTTAACTTGCTTACCATGTCATAAACAATCAGATATTCTGATTCACAAATGAGTGTGTTTTGTCAATTAAACAGCTTTATAAATTATCATAATCATGAATTGTAACATGAGATGTTTGTTTGAGTCCTGTCAGTCGGATTTACAGCACGCAAATTCAGCAATTTCTCCCGAAATACATGATAGTAAGTGGCCGGTGAACTGGGTTTGAATTTGGCAGTTATGTCAAACGAGCGTCACCGAACGATCTAAATCCCATATGTGGGAACGTACTTCCAGTGGGCACGGAAAGAAAAACCCCATATGTGGGACCATACTGCTCAACAGGTTAATTTTATAGAATTATACACAAAAGTTTAAGGTAATAAAGCCTACTGTAGTACAAGCTGTGATTTAGCTGTGCGCGACAAACGGAAGTATAAAAGCACAGTCGGCACACTGTACTCCTGCTCCGCATACAAACTCTTCCGTCCGCAAGACTGCACAGAATGCGGAAAGTGAAGTACAGCAGACGCGTTTGGTGTGAAAGCAGCATAACAAGCTCATCTGGCCTCTGTCTGCGCAAAACCACATGTGACATGCTGTAAGTGATTGCCACAAAAACTGCCAAAATTGATAAAACTGCCAGCAGGTGGCAGTGTGTGTTTGATTCATTCATTCATTTGATTTGTTCAAACGACTGATTCATTCAGGAATTAATTAAATGCTATTGAATTTACACGATTCGTTCATTCAGAATTCTGTTTCTCAGAGACACACAGCGATTATGCTTTGGCTTTAAAGGTACATTTTTTGTGCAAAAAAGTAAAAAAAAAAAAAAGGTTACTTATTTATTGAACTGTTGTATAAAATCAAATGTACACTCATGGTATGCTGCTTAAGTGATATAACTTATAATGAAATATACATATGAGACAAAAACTCTACATTGGGGCGATTTTGCACCAATATTTTGAATTCTATAACATAACTGCTTTTATAAAGTTGTTAGCCTGCATCATATTTGTCAACTGTCTTTCACCGTATAAAATGTAAGACGACGTACAGGTCTGGGGGCGGGGCCAGTGGGTAAACTGCATTAAAATACTTAATTTTGTTGGGTTATTTTTCATAACTAATTAATAGAGTTAATGTCTTAAACTGACAGCCCTTAGAAATAAAGTTTTAGTCTGAGTTTCTGACTGCAGAAGATGCAGATATGCTGTCCGTAAGTCATAGCCAAGTCTCGCATTCAAAAAATACATATGCAGTGGCCAACATGTAATGCTGTAATTGCAGCTCTGCCTCTTGAGTACTTATAATTACCTCTATTCTGACTCATGTTGCATGCCTCTTACTGCATACATAGAATGTAGCTCCAGATGCCAGCGCTACTTGGCTGTTTGTCCAGAGTTTTTACATGGCTGACCTCTAATCCACCCTGAGGAAACTAAACGCTGTGGTTTTCCAAGGCTATCAGCCTGCATAACTGGAAAGCCAGACCTCACACATGCATCTCGTTCGGTGTATCTGTAAATACATTCATATAGTCTCCAGTGGAAATAAATTGTTGCCTGTTACAAAAGCCAAAAGTTACAGTCACTCTTAACTCTCTGTTTGCGTCTGCAGCCGGAGGACATTGGACAGTCTCCGGTGGCCCCCACATCAGATGGGGACAAAGTGGATTTGGAGGCCTTCAGCGAGTTTACCAAGATCATCACCCCAGCCATCACACGTGTTGTTGACTTTGCCAAAAAACTGCCCATGTTTTCGGAGGTATGTGTGCTATTAGGTTTTGCTTTTGTTATTTTTGTTTATTGTACACCCTGTTTGAGCTGTTTGTGTTGCGTAGTAATTATCTTGTCAAATTAAGCTGTAATTAGAGGATATTAGTGTCCATTGCCCCAAATTAGCAAAAAAAAAGCTGCTGCTCTTTTTAAATTTGTGTTATTTTTAATAGTTGCCAAATTATTCAGCTGAAAACCCTAACACGTATTTCTGGAATATGTCAGCGTGGGTGGGTTTGTATGTATGTGCTAGCTATCATGTTAGGATGAATTGTACAGTTGTGGCTTTGGTGAATGTGTGTGTGATATTGCCACATTACATCAGTCATAGCTATAGTGGCATTCACTCCGTATTCAGCATTCACCAACTCTCCTTTAACCGCAAGTGTGAACATTCTTGCATAGTAGACTACACAACACCCTTATGGCAACAAATTTATTATTGTCTACACCATAAATTCACCCTGCCATCCACACGTATCCACAACCTCTCGGGTGAGCGCTGTGCCTCCTGTATTTTCCATATTTTGAAATAAGCACCCAGACAAACTGTAACGCGAAAACATAATAATGAACAGTACTAGACTTTTTGTTGCTTTTGTGAAATGCTTTATACGTCAGTGTAAATACTACTTCAGTCTTCTGATTTTTTTTCCCTGTCCTCAGTTCCTTTTAGTCATCATTCTCTGCCAGTATATAATTAGGGCTGTCAACGTTAACACATTAATGTATGCATTTAAGTTTATTTGTAAGACAGTGTAATTTTTTTTTAAAATGCATTTATACAATTTGATATTATAACTACTTCCCCACCTGTAAGTCGCTTTGGATAAAAGCGTCTGCTAAATGAATAAATGTAAATGTAAACTACTTCATGCTGTGCTATACAAATATTAAAGAGTGGTCAAAAATTAAAACATATTATATTTATATTATATTATTATTATTTATATTTATACATATATATATATATTATATTTTAAGGTAATATTTTATATTAGCACATATCACCCACTAATAAAATACAAAATATTTTGTTGTCCAGTTGTTGTATTGTTTAATTATTTTTTCAATAATGTACTATTAATTTAGTCCTTTTATTCTAAGTGTAAATACTAAAATCTATACTGGCACATGTATATATATATATATATATATATATATATATATATGTAGGGTTCATTTATAAAAAAATAACTCAATTTTAAACAATTTTCAAAAATCATGTTATTAATTTATTGTGTTTTCCATTTCATCTCAATCTAACTTCAACTGAGTTATTTGGGTTATTGGGTTATTTTGATTGGGTAAAAAAGAAATTCTAGCTGGCTAACACAAAAAAATGCATTACATGATTGAGTTGTCTGTTTTTGCAAAAAAAAAAACTCTACATATATATATATATATATATATATATATATAAAACTCATTAATAAAAATTAGTAATATTTGTAAGAGCTTACAACCATAATAACAATTTTTGAAATGTATTCAATGACTCATTTTCAAGTTTCTTAGCAGATTTTATGCCATTAGGTGTAATAAACATGTATTATCATATGATTTCTGATTTCTGTAGCTGCCTTGTGAGGATCAGATCATCTTGCTGAAGGGCTGCTGTATGGAGATTATGTCCTTACGTGCTGCAGTTCGGTATGACCCAGAAAGCGAAACCTTGACCCTAAGTGGAGAGATGGCTGTCAAACGAGAGCAGCTAAAGAATGGAGGGCTGGGCGTTGTGTCTGATGCCATCTTTGACTTAGGCAAGAGTTTGGCGCAGTTCAACCTTGATGACACAGAGGTGGCCCTGCTGCAGGCTGTACTGCTAATGAGCTCAGGTGAGAGAGGTCATATTAGAGTTACATTAAAGTAAAGAAAGAAAAAGGGATTTGAGAGTTCTGTTCTGCTCCTAAAGCTAGTGTGCTGCCTCACTGCTTGTTGTCTACTTAGGCAGCTGCCTCTTATGGTAGCATGCTAACTTGAAATAGAACATATATGTACAGCAACTCTGTTAATAATAACTACATGACATAAACAGAACTCCTAGGATGAATTGGAATACAATGAATCCCAATAGAGCTACAACTGGTTTGTGGAAATTTACATTTAAGCATTTATCAAAGACTTTTATAAAAAGACCTGTATAAAAATGGAGTTCTCCATTGAGGTTTTGTTGTTTAAGATTCTGTATAATTGCAAAATGAAAGTAGTTGTTTGGAACTTTTCATTGAAAAAATTGAGCGATTTTGACAATATTATGTCTAAAACATATGTCAGTCTAAACTTAAAATTGAAAAACGAAAAAACATGTTTTTTGGAATAAAATATTTTGCTACAATCCTTTAGTGGTTATATAATAAGTATTGACTTTGCATCTTCTCTGGTTCGTCTCATCAGATCGAACAGGCTTAACATGTGTGGAGAAGATCGAGAAGTGTCAGGAGATGTACCTCCTAGCGTTTGAACACTACATCAACTATCGCAAGCACAACATTCCTCATTTCTGGCCCAAGCTGCTGATGAAGGTGACGGACCTGCGCATGATCGGAGCCTGCCATGCCAGTCGCTTCCTGCACATGAAGGTTGAATGCCCCACTGAACTCTTCCCCCCACTTTTCCTGGAGGTCTTTGAGGATCAGGACGTGTGACGTCCCAGCGAGTTGCGGCAGGAGAATCAACGTTTTGTAACCCGTGTTCCTCAACACGTCTCACCCCTCTCCATGCACCAAACTCACCAGCAGCAGCTGCATTGGCAGGGGTCATCTTCAGAAAGGCTTTCATACGGGGGTTTAAGTCTACAACTATTTTTCTTTTTACAGAAAACTCAGCCCTCCCTCATCCACTAAATTCCCCACACGTGGCCCTTCTGTCTCGGCATGATGTCTTATACTGGTTTACCAACATCTTAGACACAGAATATACATCTACACATACACACACACTCCTGTAAGTGTGCTTACAGATGCAGTACTCATGCGACTCAAATGAGCTTGTATGCATTTGTACACATACAGACTGCACTACTGTCACGCCACCACTGGAGGCGCCCTCTGCTAAGACTGGATGACAGCTGGCATATAGATTCCTCCGCCAGGTCGTGAAATGGTCAGTGCATTTTGTTGATTGAAATCTCAGCGTTCTCGTGAGCTTAACCGTCGGTATCTCAAGCTTCGCGCTAACATGCATCTTCTTTAACAGACCTCATGATTCTCTTTAATATTGAGCCTGTGTGTGAAGCGGGAGGAATTTTTTTGTGAACCAAATCAGGTGCTATATTTAAATAAAGCTACTCAAAATGATTTGGGACTTTTCGAGAATATACTCCCTCCCTTCTCTGTAGGACAAGGACCGTTAAAAGTTCTCGGTTGCCATTTTAGTGCTCATTCAGGGGCGCCGCTCAGTGACTTCGTGTGCGGTTCATTATTGCCATTGTCTGGGCTTATTTGTGGGCTCCTAAAGCCTCTCTTTGTCCCAGGAAAGTCACGCAAAGAGAGAGAAACTCCAGGCGCCCCTACACCTCCAGTCCGCACTGATTTGTGTGTTTTACAGATGTCGGGAGGGAGCCAGTATTAACGTACTCCCAGACCCAGCACGCACACACACACAATGTACTAAAACACACACCTCAAAACTCGAATGCCTCATTTTTACTGGATGCACTGCAGTGCTGTAGTTCTGGACTCCCATGCAGGGCTTTGAGAGTTCAGTCCAGCCCATCTGTGTTCCGCTCAGATGCTACTGTTGCCCGGTCTGTGCGAACACACACGCACACTCCTGACGGGCCATGGCGGACTGGCTATCGTTGATGTCTTTCCTTTGTGTTGTTTTTGTTTTACCTCAAATGTGGGCACACCTTTGGCTGGCTGTGGCTCTTAGACTGCCTCTGTGCTGACAGGTTCTACCTCACCTCTGGACACAGGGCAGCTACCCTCAGCCACACACACACACATACATTTACACACACTCGTATTCTCACACACTGACAGCCAGGATAGAAACACTCACAGACACAGTTTCTTCTCAGTTACGTTGAAATACCACTGTAGACAGGAGGGCCTGCCATTCCTCATCAAAGCCTGTCAGATTTCTCAGAGGTCTCTTCACTCTGGGCTGAGAGAAAAAACAATTCTGCATAGGCTTTTTTTTTTGTTTCTTATAGTGTGGGACCAAGTGTCACTTTGATTTCCGTCAAAACGGAAGCTGGTTTTTAACAGATGGCGAACTAAACCGTACATGCCGCTGACTACGAAGAGGAGCCATGGAGAGAACTACAGATGAAGGACCCAAGGTAGCCAGGCCTGAACCGAATGGGTTTCCTTTTTTTTTTTCAATACCAAGCAGTAATTTGCAAAGCGGAGCTAGGAGTCGGCTGGTTTCTTCATGGTGAGGCAGGAGATGTGGAGAAGCTAGCAGTTGAATGATAGCACTTAGCTTTGAAAGAGCCAAATCTTCAGAGACGATTCAACCACTGGCACCTTTTAAGGAGTTTTTGCACTAAGGCATGATGGGTCCCACCCTCCAGCTCCTTCAGTCAAATGTTTTCCAAGGACACGCCCCCAACCTCTCTGTCAAACAGAGGCCACACCTTCATGTGCTCCTGAGCACGCCCTCAGAGTCAGTATTAAGTCAAGCTACGCCCGCAACAAATGACGAAACACCCAAACACACATTCGTGAACAGACCTCTGTGTCCCCGTCCCCTCGAAGCCAGAAGTGGCTTGAGACGAGCACCCAAAAGAAACGGGCCTTTCCTTTGTGAGACAAAGGAGCGGCCGAGCCATGCAAAGAATGGCAGCACCGAATGAATGTGAACGAGGAGCAGCAGAATGACAGAGCCAGGATGAGGAGTTGCTCTATAAAGAGGTTCCGGAGGAAGACTGAGCATTCCGTAAACACTCAACATGGAGTTCCATCTTGGAATAGGAGTGACGCAGCAGTGGTTGCTATTGGCTGATGGAGCGAACGCAAGGGTTTCGATGCTGCTTTACCTTCTAATTTTATTTGAGAGAGATAGAAAAAGAAAAAAGATATAATAAAACAATTACAAACCCAGAAAACAAATTAAAAAAAGACTCCAGAACAAAGAGTTCAAATCTCGGAGCTTGAGCTGTTCGTTTCTTTCTTTTTTTTTTTGTTTTTAACTGAAATGTGTGTGTTCGTTTTCGATGCTTAACTGCTCTATGTAAGAGAGAAAAACAACAGCCGTAGTCACTTTTTGACCATGCGTGCAGTGTAAACTAGAGAATTTCACCTCTTTTTCACCTCACTATAGTTTGTAATGATAAGTCAACTGCTCTGTTTGTCTGTGTATCTGTCCTTCGTCTTTTTATCAAGAGGAATTTACAACAAGAAACAGGAATATTTTCTTTTTTATATTTTGTTTTCTTTTTTATGAAAGAAGACTTAGAAAAAAAAAACATGAGAAATAATGCAACAGAAACTGAAAAAAAAAGAAAAAAAAAAACTGAAACACAATCTACTCATACCTCACACAACACAAAACTTAAATGAACTTGGGAGGAGTGCTTATCTGCGTGGCACTTGTGTCAAAGTGCGTCCAGTGCATGTGTTGAACTGTACGATGGGGTGTATGTGCGCATGAGCCCTCATGTGATCGCGGAAGCACACGGCTCCCTCCTTCAACCTCGAAAACCCATCTGTTTCAGATTTGCACCACTTGCATGCATTAGCCTCCGTTTGCGAATGGTGTCACCAGCGCTGACGCGACGGGCCGTGATGGAAGCGGACGGGACGCAGTGTGGCTGGAAGGCTGGAAAGGGAGTCGTGTGCATCCGTGACAACAGAGAGCGCTCCGTGGTATTGAATGTAGCTGACAGGACTGGGCTGGAACCGAGCCCGGGAACTAGAACCTCACTTCAGGTCACCAGCAAGAGTGGACAGTGCTGTCAAAATGATGTTACACACAGCTTACTAAGCGTATATTGCCCGCCTTCAAGGTGCAATACTTGTGTTTTGTTTTGTTTTTCTTTTTTGTACTTTTACAAGTTTTTTGGCCATAACCAAGGATGTAAATACGAAACGAAAAAATATTGAAAGATTAAATCACTATGTGTTAACCATATGCAACCGTCACATACTGGATGTCGAGGCCAGAACGCAGCCGGCTAATCCCCGCCGCTTTTGTAAAGTAAATCTGCTTATGTAGCTCTGTAAATGCTTCACACATCTGTATGTGTGCTTTTGTGCACTCGCAAACGTGCATGTTCAAAACAAATATGAAGAAGTGCCCCATGAAATTAACAATCCAACCCTGTGCCTCCGCAACCCTCTGCCCCGCACTCAAACTGCTCTTTCCGACAGGGTAGCTAGACGTACATATGTTCGCTAGGTCAGATTGCTGGTAGAGACGTACAGTAGGTGGGTATGGTCTGGTATCTTACTAGCACTTATTAGCTGGCCTCAGTACTGCCAATCAGTTTCCTCAGAGGAGAACAGTAGATACTGGTTTTGTTTTTCGCTTTGGTGGTGGTGTAGTTTTGTTTCTCGCCCTTTTTTTTTTTTTTTTTTAACCAAATTTTGTGTGTTATGTTTTCTTTGTTGAAAGAAAGACAAAAAACGCCCAGAAGCAAGAATGTCTATGCAATGCTAAACCCTCTGATAGCATGATGACTGTGTCATTGATCCCTGATTAGCGGACATGCCTCTAAACACTCCCCCTCCCAGTGTCCCACCCACTGCAACTGCATGAGCCTCAGTCGGTTTGTCTGTTCATCAGTCAGTGTCATAGTCAAGGGAAGGATGGCCCTAACTGCTGCCTGAGACCTGATTTGTCAAACCTCACGAACATTTGAGGGCGCTAGTTCAACGTTCCACTCATCTCCAATGATGTCATCCGCTGTCGAGGGACTGCATTTGAGTTTCTATGTATGTGTTTGCATCAAATGCTCTCATGGTTTGGTGGATTGGTACTACCTGGCATTTAATGCGTTTTTTAGGAACAAAATACCATTATTATTTTGCGTTAAAATGATTTCCCCTCTCAGCTGTGTAACTGAAGAGCAACTCAGTCAAAGCTGAAGTGTGTCTTATTTTTTCTTAATATTCAAAATGAAGTACTTTATATGGTAAAATACCTGATTACTAAACATAAATTGCTATAAGTAAGCCATTTCTAGAATAATTTCACTAAAAACAATGTGTATGAGGCCAGCTTGGCAACAGCTCAACCAATGGTGAGAGTTCAAGGCGGGCTATCAGTTTTATATAGCCAATAACAGAAGAGGGGAGTGATTTGGAATCCTGCAGTTCCATTTAATGACACTAGTGGCACAGAAATCACACACTTCAGCTTTAACATAGTATCCCAAATGAAACAAAAATAAAGAAGCATGCTATTTTTTAACATTTGATTGGCCACCACTTTGACGTCAACGCCCTCATTTTCTCGGTTTCCTTTGATTGTGGGTTCATTTGATTAGACTGTGTTTGTGAATATGAACAAGTGCTCATGTGCAAAATGCACCCAGCCATGAGAGTGTGAGCAGAGAGCGGGGATGATGTCCATACCACAGCTGTTTTAAATGAGACTGGAAAGGAAATCTATTGAAGGATTCTCTCAGGTATCAACAAAATAATAAAAGACAAAAAAAGGAAATATAACAAACTTTTTTTTAATAAATGTTGAAAAATTCCAGCCATGCCTTCTTGTTAGCTCATCATTCTTTGCTCTCTGAGTTGAAGATGTGCTTTCAGTGTTCTTGTCCTGTGGTCTTCTTTTTAGTGTTCATCAGTGTCTCTCTCACACATTTCTCCTGCGCTCTTGGCGCTGCTTCAGTGGGGCTCATGAAAAGCCTGGTGAGAACACATCTCTGCTTATCTAAACATTAAAACAGCAAACCATCATATTTCTGCAAAGCATAGTTTGATACACAAGCATGCAGTGGAACCAGACCCAGTCAAACCTGTCCTACTTAAAGGCGCACTTACTATTTTTTATTTTTTTTGTCTGAAGCGCTTATAACATCCTTTTTGACTCATACAGCCACCTAGTGGTGTGGATGAAATGCATAAATGCACTGTTTGCTGTCAGACGCAATTTTGTTAATGAAAACTTTCAGTAATACGTGGGTTATCAGGAAAATTGAGCACCATTCATGTCATCTCAAAATGATTAGCCTCTCATTAGGCTACTGTACATGGATTAAAAAATATTTCATTTTTAAAATAAGTGTTCTTTAAATAAAGTGCACCTTTAAAATATGTGAACAAATTACACAATACATTCATATGGGAGTGAAACATGGCAACACTCAAGCTCCATAAAAGTCAAAGACTAACTGTTTAATCATATGTCATCGTTTTTTGCTCCTGACATTGGTTTGGACGTTGTGTTTTCTGTGCGCATGCTTTTGTGATGTGAACATGTGTCTGCTGGTGAGTGTGAGTGAGTGAGTTTTGTGTGTGTTTGCTATTTATAATGATCCCTTGGACACGCTTTGAGGCTCCACTGGTGCAGTATAAAATCAAACATGAAATATTTCCTGCATGAGCATAACAGTTCAGGCTGAAAATACAGTGTCAGGTTGGAAAATTGGAGAATAGCAGAAAGGGAAATGAGGTCAATAATTTGTTTTTAGGTCCATCTTTAAATAGAATCACTAATGATTTTCATGTTGCTAATGGAAAGCTCCACAATTTGTTTTACTCTTGCTCACACGTGTGCAACAGATTCATCAGCTATGTTAGCATGTTTGGGCTTTTTTGAAGTTGAAGGAGTCTGAGATGTCTACAATTACCAACGGAGGTAATTATACATTAACTGTCAGTTTACTTGGAAATGACATTTGGCAGTTTATGAAAAATGGTCCTGGTTGGTTTCAGTATGGCAGGTATGAAGAAGTTAACATGGAGATATTTCAGTCAGATCTTTCTCTGGGCTTGTTGTTTCATGTAGCTATTCAAGGCTAAAATGGTTGCGCATGCTGTAAATTAGCTGTCATCCAAATTTCCTTTTGCACCAGATATGACGGTTCAGTTTGAATTTTCTGTGTTTAGTGAGATTAAACGGGCTGCTGGTATTGTGTACAGAGATGATTCTTTCAAGCCATGAGAGAAAACTATATGCAGAGACAAAGAATGTTTGCACACTAGTTGCACACAAATGCATGTAGCCAATCACACAAAAACTTTTGTGATGGTAATATTATGCAAAGAAAGCTATCTCGGGATTCTTATGCAATGTTTGTCAGGTTTCACAATGGGTGCTTTTGGTTCAGCCTTGCTCAGGTTTGCTTTCAGGACAATTTATGTGGGATGTTTCTAAAATGACATACAGTACATAGAATAAATTGCCTCCAACAGCCAAGGTCTATATAGAAGGGTCGATGTCTCAAGGCCATCTTCTCGCAGTTCCATGGACATTAACAGGCATGCACATCTGTTTTGCTGTCATGTTAGTGCTGTTTCCTCTCCCTTCTGTTTCTTCTGCCAAAGCTTCCACATGTTCATTTCATTCAGCTTCTCTTACAGGATGTGCCTGATGCTTCATAAGACAGCAATAGAATCTCACTTTATTTTGCACCACTAGACTAGACAATACTGTTACATTTTTTTTCTCAGAGTTGACATGTGGAATACGATTGTGATAGTATTAGTATTATTAAATATAAAAATAATACTAGTAAAAATAACACTGCAATCAGTCAGGTTCATATTTACGTATATTTTGTGTTTTCAGCAAACAAATAAAAAAAATGTATCGTCATAAAAATATGGATCTAGGGAGGTGGAGAGAAGGTTTCTTAAAGTCTGCGTGAAATCAAAATTGACTATATTTTGTTAGCTCGCATTGCTATTTTTGTGGTGAACAATTAAAGGCAGGATAAGTGATTTCTGGAAGCCAATGCTGATATTCGAAATCACTAAAACAAACAAGCCCCTATTTTAATTGCTCTGTCCCACACATATGTAGCCTACGAAACCGTTCTGCTGCATTCTATTTATGACAAATCTGAAAATGCTCCTCCCCTCTAATTTGACGGCCCTTCTCTGATAACGTGACTATGACGGCTTTCTACATCCAATCTATTCACAGTAGAAAAAACAAGTCACGCCTTATATTTTCCTCACATTCTACTTGAAAATACGAAAAATAAAATCGCTCACAAACTTTAAGACTTAATCAGTAAGACTTAAGATTTTGTGCAGCAAGAGTAGCAACGCACTTTTCATCTTTTTTTTATTTTATTTTATTTTATGATCAGCAACATCCATCTTTAGGGTGCAATACTGCCACCTACTGTGTTGGAGTGTTTCTAGAAATTGTCAGTGTGGTAAAAGTTAATTTTGAACCCTGTGAGTAAGTAACCACTAACTCTTTTCCTAAAAACCAGCAGGACTTTTCCATTATAAACGTCGCTTTTACGAGTAAGTCTCTCCACGTTCAGCGGCCAGGCAGCACTTAGCCTGCGTACATTAGGAAGTTACAATTAACTGCTGTACTACAATCAGTCTTTCAGTTTTCCCTGTCATTATTATAAGCTTTAACACAGAGTGGGAAAACCTTAAAACTGCAATCCACGAATCAGCAGCAGAACTGAAGGAACTGGAAGCCGGTGTAGTGACGTTTAATAGCATGCTAGTTTCAGAACTCCATAGTGAATTTTAATTGGCCCCCTGCTGAAAACGAAAACGTGTTACCTTGTGAGTACAATGTGGTCAAAATTTCTATGCTGCCCATTTTCTTTTTCTCTTGGAGAAGATAATAAGCTTTTCCATAAGCAGGTGTTGATATTGATATTGATTGAGCTCATACATTTTAAGGCTTTTCATAAAGTGTGTGCTGTGCATGCTTTATGTTGTATGTTCTTGTTTGATTATTCGGCTAATGCTTCGCTTTTCTGCCTTTCTGTTATCCTGCCTTTTTGCACCTTTTGAGGCCTGATTCACAATCTACTGTATGCAGTATTACATGGATATATATTATAACCTGGTCTACAGCCAGTGATATTCAGCACGGCAAATCGAAAAAATGTTCTGCAAAAGGTGGACAGGTCTTTTCTATTATTTTGGAACTTGCACACATTAATCAGTTTGCAGCAGCTGTAGTAGTTTTCTGGTATTTTTTATTATTTTTTCCCTTTATTTTGTTTGCAACCGAGAGCCTTTTGGAGTGAGTTTAGCACTCTTAAGGACTCCAGAGACAATATCAAGTGTCAAAATGGCAGTTTATTGAGTGCACACAGAGATCAGACCTGCAATCAGACCTGTCTCCAGGGCTTAGCTTATTGTTTAAAGTGGGTAGGGGAGGCTGAAGTGATATGGTACTTGATTCCTCAGATATAAGTTTACCCACAAAACCAAATGTCGTTCCAAGTACATTTTGCACTAGCGTTCTGCCGTTTGGTTAGGTTTTGAGATTAGATGTGCTGGTAATATTATGCTTTGAGAACAAGGTGTTTGTGGAGTATTTTCTCTAAAAAGGTTATGCATGGACAGCAAGGAATGTATCTCGCCAAACATAGGGACGTTTAAGGAATGACCTCACATAGATTATGCAATAAAACGGCTACATGTATGTGTATGCAATGTTTGTCAGGTTTTCAGGCGAGTGATTTGAGTGTGGGCTTGCTTAGGTTTGCTCATAAGGCCTCAAAGGGTGCTTCAGTCAAACCTCCATTTCCTTCTGAGTTTCGTATGAAGCTCTCCAGCACCTGTGCTGGTTCCTACAGGAAATAAACCCTGCTTGCACACTGGATGATTTGAAATCTGCATGCATGATTATTAAATAACATTAAATGAGATTTACAGTGGGGGGAAAAAGCCTCTCTGCCAATATATTTCCAGTGCTTCTGGACATTTGGACGTTCTGAAAAATTAGTTTGTGATCCAGGTGCAAACAAAAGGGGCCATGTCTTTAGTTTCTCTCTATTCCAGTTAGCACTCCCTTTGGGCTCTAAATTACATGTGCATGTCTGTTTTTGCTGTCATGTTTGCTCTGCTTTTGCTAGTTTTCCGTCTCAGTGGTCCACTGGCCACATGCCACAGTTTCCATATGTTCAGCTGCTCTTGGATTATGTACCTGATGCGTAGGCCCAAACACAACCTGTACATTTTCTTTACTAATTCTGGAGGGAAATCGATTCAAATATGTTGAAAAGAGCCGAAATTGGCAGTTGAAAGCAAAACATTGCCAAATATGAAATACATTTGATTTGTGTCGGCTTACAGGTACAAACCACAAGTCGCAAAAATGTATCCAAATTTAAATGTGTGTATGCAAATTGTTTGTATAGTATTGTTTACTGTTGACACAGACATGGTGCATTTGTGGTTGAGGAAAAATGTAGCCTAACTTGCGAATAACTCTAGCTTCACTGTGATCAAAACTCACATCACATTTTTACAGTCTGCAGTCACTCAGGAGTCCTAACCAATCAGAGGCCAGCTAACAAATGATTGGCTGAGAGAGCTGGCAGTCTGTTAACCTATGTGGAGATATCGGACTACACCTCGTTGTAATCGTACTGTGTCTTGAGGAGTCTAGTTACATCGCTTGGATGCAGCTAAAGATGCACGGTGAGCCTGGAGTGCAGGAAATTGATCAAATGTAAAGTTGCTTTGCAGTAGCGTTCAATACAGAATTGGGCAGATCATGTTCTGAGAGTCTCTGCACGGCATGTTTCAACCTTCATCTGATTGGACCAGGTTCAGGAAGTCTTTAGGATCCATTCCCACCTAGTACGGAGGAGCAGGAAAGCTTATGCAAGTTCTGGGCCAAATGGACATGCGTAACTCAGAATTTCTCAACAAGAATACACTCGAAACCTCTAAATATCTACTGTGATCTCCTCTCACTCCACCACACCTCCATCATGCCAACCACCCGTTCGCCCCCTGCACCTATCCTAGTCCTAGTTTTTTGGGTGGTGTGATGTCAGGTTTTCTTGTGGTGGGCTGTTTTCGACAGGTCCAGACAATCAGTGTGTTTGTCAATGTCAATGTGTGATTTTCAAACTCTTTGTTTATGGTCAGGATTTTAAAGGAAGATATTTTTATGGTAATTGTTGCTGGTCTATTTTACTATATATTTATGTAATAAATATGTGACTCAATTTACATCCGGACTCCCTGGTCTGTTTTTGCTATTATTCTGCACAGTAGCTCCTGCTTTTCCTGTTCTGGAGTTCGTCCAAGGTCGCAGATGCAGGACTCTTGATGTACCGATGTATCTGGTATTTTGATATCGCTCAGAATAAGCCGCAACACTACTAAAGCACTTGATGACAAATCATCTCTTTGAGGACCTGGGTTGCGATGTTCACCGCATGCCAAGAGCAAAGGGAGTGTAACTGCCCTTGGTTGAAGGGGAATTCTGATTATTTGTCCTCCGCACAAAGGCTTGTCAACTGTTGCGGTTTGTGACTGCCGTTGTCAGAGAGCCAGGAGCCAAAGAGGGTCTCTGTGGATGTCAATTTTTATGTAGACTCATTGAAAGGCTGCTCACTTCTCATAAACACTCCTCTTTTAATTTACCATCTCTGTTCAACAGCTTTCTGTATAGAAGCATAGCAATGGCATATTTTTAAGATATGAGAGCGAAATAATGAACTTTATTTAAATATAAGTTGTGTGTACCAGGCTGATTTTTGTTCTTTTTGTGCGAAGCTTTCTTTGCTTGTACTTGAACTGAGTGCACTTTCTTTTTTTTTTTTTACAAGGTACAGCTTTCTTTTGTCCCGTCTCTCTTTTGTACTACGGAAATATGTTTCTCATTTAGTATTTTCCTAACACTGTCTGTACTTTGCAGCTTTGATGTTGTGTATCAGCCATTGGCAAAATCAATCATTCTCGTTCTCATGCTCTCATAAATTGGACCAAAAAGGAATAGTTCACCCAAGAATTAAAATTGTTATCTCATCGTAATGTTGTATGACTTTAATATATTCATTATGTAGCAGAGTGTCAGAGCAGCTGTTAAACAAGAGGATCATAAGAACGTTTTATTGAGGAGTTAATCTTTGAAAGAGAGAATTAAAAAAGAGAAGTAAAAATTATTAGAGAAGTAAAAAAAAATCAGGGACTAAACACAGCTATGAGGATAGCACAATAAAAAAAAGAGTCATTATGAATTTCTTAGTAAACACAGATGTTTATAATTTATATCCTATGTTCCACAGAAAAAGGTACTCATACAGGTGAACTAGCCCTTTTTTTCCTCCTTGTATCTCATATCATGAGAACATTTAAATAAAGGTCTTAGCAGGATGAAACATTAGTGCAAGGTGTTACTCATTGAAAAATGTGCTTGCTGACTGGACACACAGCTTGATTCCCATTGTGGGTGGAAGCTGTTGTGGAGGCGGTGATCTCACAAAGGCAGCTTTCTGCCCAGCCAATCACTATCTTGCGATGTACATTGAGGCTCTGCCCTCTCATCCCACCTCTTTACTGCTCTTACATTTTTTCCTCATTCTCTAATTTTCTCATATTCCATTGCAGTGGGATTTTTCCACTCGGGAATAGGCAAGTGTCCTATAAGAAGAAAATATCTCAATTGTTTCTCCTAGAGAAAAATGAGACTAAATGGAGACTGAAAGAAAATTGTGTCTTCTTCTACTAAGATTTGTTTTTCTCAAGTGATCTCACATTCCTTCTAGTTTCAACAATGTGTCAAATTAATGTGATATTAATTTTATAACGCTATACTTGCCATATTGTTATTATTTCTGTCTGTGTTCCCCTAGTGTTCTCTGGACTTTTATTATGAAGTGTCTCTCTCTCACTTGTTTGTTATCAGGACAACTCATTAGCTCCTCCCCCTAGTTAAATCATTATGTCATTATCTGGTGTACTTAAGGTCCTGTTTATGATCCAGTCCCGCCGAGTATTGTGAGTTTTCTTCAGTATGAAGGGAATCCATGTTGGGATTTCCCTGTGTAGCAACCCAGCCTTGCTTTTTTGAATTATCGTTCTGTTTTTCCACTTCCGGACTCAGTTTGCCATCTGACGACCCTGCGTGTATTCTGGACTATTCTTGTACATTGCCTTCTCTATACCTGTTTGCCGTTGTTTAGACCCTGCCTGTTTGACCTTGATTATAAAGCTAGCAAATGGAGCCGCACGTCTCAGATCACAGAATACTCGGCCGCACAAGGACCCAGCAGCTTTCCTGAGGGATTCAGATCAGACACAGACACCACCAGGACAATATTCGCCATAAAACATGGTAAGTTACATTTTTCACTAGAGATTCATATCCGAATATTTCTGGCCCTTGCCAACTACTCAGATTTGCCAGATATCATTTTAATCGAGATTTTCTGCTATAGTATCCATAAACCTCTCAGGTCTCAGCTGAGGTCCGTGTTCACCACTCGCCGATTTTTTTGGACTGTGTTCTATTGTGCGTGGGTTTCGCGGAAGAGGAACACGATTCTGGCCTCGCACCGGCATCCAAAATGAGCCCCGGTAATGCATTGTCACGGCCATGGAGGCCATTGATCTCCCGTCCTGCCATTTCACTCATAAGGGCCATTCCGCCTGCACCATCTGCTTCGCCCAGGAGGGCGTCACCCCCATCTGTGCTGGGGGAACACTGATTTCCGACTGTTCCCCTGTCTAGTGTTCTGTGGAGTATGATCCAGTCCCTGCCAAGTATTGTGAGTTTTCCTCTGTATGAAGCATTTTCCTTGTTCTATGTTTTGTGTTTGGATTTCCCCATGTACCGACTCAGTTTGCCGACCGACCGACCCTGCGTGTATTCTGGACTATTCTTGTACATTTCCTTCTCTATACCTGTTTGCCGTTGTTTAGACCCTGCCTGTTTGACCGCGATTATTGATTAAAGCTAGCAAATTACATTACAATTACAATACATCTCAGTTCCCTTCATCACACATATGTCCTTGTCTGTCTTGTTTTTTTCTTATTTGTGTCTTTTAAGTTTAGATAAATTAAACATATATCTTAAGTTGTAAGTAAATAAAATGTTCCTCGGGGGTCAGAGAGTCACGTGCTGTAGAGGTAATGTTAGAGAATTGCAAAAATAACAAATTTTAAAAATCTCATCTGTCATTTTCTTTTTTCTTTTCCCCAGATGTTCAGTTAAAGGGATAGTACACCTAAAAATTAAAATGTTGTCTGTTATTGAAGACCATACTATGGAATATATATGATAAATTGGAATTCACTTATTATCGGTTATATTTATTTGACCACATCTCTTCAATATTTTACTAGCTTTATTACATGGGAACGTTAAATTATGAACTAAATCGTTCAAAAGCTTGGGATCAGTAAGATGTTAAATGTTTTTGACTTTTATGACTGCAT
Organism: Enteromius unitaeniatus; assembly: GCA_032359435.1. Lineage (NCBI taxonomy): Eukaryota > Metazoa > Chordata > Actinopteri > Cypriniformes > Cyprinidae > Enteromius > Enteromius unitaeniatus. The sequence continues at coordinate 1,528,447 of JAUMHI010000008.1, read as the reverse complement.
TTAATTGTTTAAAAATGCAATAATATTGTGAAATATTACTGCAGTTTCTAATGCTGGTTTCCTTTTGTAACAAAAAAGTCTATTTGGAATAAACACTGTTCTTTTGAAGTATTTTTATACATTAAAGTATCCTGAAAAAAGGATCACTTGACTCTCAAAAATAAGCAGCACAACTGATTTATAACACTAATTATAAAGTAAGATTTAGAAAGATTTCTGAAGGATCATGTGACAGTAAAGACTGTAGTAATGATGTTGTAATTTTAGCTTTATTTAAATTTTTTTGTAGTAGCTAGTAGTAGACAAATCTTTTTTACTGAATTTCTATATAAACTGGAATAATATTTTGCAAACATTTTAATAATATTTTGCAAAATTACATTTTCCCCATATTTCCATAGAAACTTCATTAAAAAACATTAAAAACCTTACTGATCCAAAACGTTTGAATGACTGAGTACAAACAGTAAATTTCTTATGATATTATTATTACTTATTACATTATTGCCTAAGGTGCACTTAGTATTTTTGTAATATTGAATTTAAATCTTAATAAATGTGAGGTAAATAAATAATGCAAAGCATCCCACAACTGATCACATTCTAAATGTCCTCTCCTTTAAATGAAACAGAAAAGTATTTCTGGCCATGACCTCCCAGCTTTCATACTGCCTTGTTTGTAACACACAGAAACTGACTATGACACATCCCCACTCTGTCTGTCTGTCTGTATCCCTCCTCCCTCCCACACACACGTGTTTATAACTGCACACGTATAAACCCATTATGTAAGAACCTCCCTCTCTCTCCCCACATTTCCTCCGCTCCGCTCATGAGGGTCAAGTGAGGACATGCACAGAGAGGGAGAGTGAAAGAAAGAGGGAAACAGGGCCTCCAAATCCTTCCATCTTCTACTTACTTGTACACCACAAAAAAAATCTATAAGCCATTGTGCCTTGTTTCCACTAAAAAATATTCAGAGTTCCTTAAAATTATATACATGACAAGAAAAATGACATATTTAAATTTTTTACAATATATAATCAAATATCATAATCAAAGTAACACTTTTATACTTGAACTCGTTTTTATTAGGTATAATTTCATTCTTACTGGAAAACGTGATTTTAAATAATAAAGAATACATTTTTTTCTTAATTTTAACAAGCAAAGGGAACATGATGTGCCATATTTAGAGAGTAAAATGTGTTCTGGTGGTGGGCAGTGATTTCAAAAGAGGCCAACGTAGGCTTAGACTGCTGGAGGGGTGAAGTTTTTCTGCTCCCAAATAAAAATACAAACCTAATTTAAACAAAAAAATGAGTAAAACTGCCTGACCACACCGAAAAAACTATAAAACCAGCCCAGTCTCTACTTTTAGAAGCACTTCCTGACCCTCAGAGTGTTTATGAATGGCTGGATGGGAATATTCTGAACAAATGTAGCTTAGGCTCAACGGGGGGCCGAAGCAAGGGGGAATGTGTAGGGATGTTGAGAGGCAGACGGACTGCGGGAGGCAGGAGATTTTGGGACTGGGTCAAGATTTTGGGGATACGAAGGCTGTTTACGCGAAGAAGGGCAGACTGCGGACTGTGTCAGGTTACGTCATGCCTGTATGCGCTGGGTTATGCCTCTTATATAATACGAAGGGAAAGAGAGAAAAGGGCTTTGTATGGAGTGTTCTCTTTCTGATGCTCATTCTTAAATCTGCTTAGTGCATCTGTTGCTGGGTCGCGAGATACATTTATCCACTAATCAGTGCTGCTGCTGGGCCGCGTGCATGATCAAGAAGCCTTGAAACAGGAAGCATCCACGTTTCGCTTCCCAGACGTTTGACCGTGGAGCTTTTGAAATGATCTGATGGAATCAAATAGTATTTGGATATAAAACTAGGTTTTAGTGAAGGCAGACTGCTAACGTTAGGTCTTCTGTTGCTCACTGCTCTAAAAGCGGATGTGAGGGCATACCAGTCTCATGAGAAAACCCTTTCGTTTAAGCAGTTTGTTGCAACTGGCTGCTGATCTTAGGATGAGTCTGAAATCAGGACTTGGAAGGCAAAGCCTGTGTGTGTGCTCCCCAGATTATTAGTTTGATGTTAGTGCCATCTAGTGTTTGTATTAGGGCTCTTCTGTGCTGAGAATAAACATGCACCTAAACCAACTATTAGTATTTAATAAGTATTTTACATTAAATATCTCCCATTCCTTAATGGGGTTATGAACTGCCTTTTTTAACATTTTGTACTACTGTTATCTATTATAATGTTATCAAGATTTTTACATTAAAATACATTGTAGTTTACTTGTAACTATTTCTATATTACTATTACTTATACTAAAGGCTATTTTATGTGCATTTCTGACCTCCAATCTATTTGAATAAACTTCATGAGGATTGTAGACTCAAAAGAAAACGCTAACCGTTTTGCATGTTTGGCAGCCTACGATCTTTTATAGATGGACACTGATTTGATTTAGGATTTTTAAAAAAGGATTTTTTCTGAAATTCTCTGCAATACCAAACAAAGCAATAGTGATCATGTGCTGTAGGCTAATTAAGACAGTAGTCCTACTCACTTGTGTGAAGCGACATCACTGTAGGATCCAATATAGTCAACACAGCATTGTCTTTTAGTTTCAATCTTTCTGAAAATTCTGCATTGAACAACTGAAAAAGTTCCTAAAAATAAAGTTTATCCACTCTATACTAATGTTGGTAACAGAAGGATGTTTTATGGCACTGCAAAGCCCTAATGTGGCACATTTCACAACCACTCGTTTTGGCAAATTGACTTCAATATAAGCTGTTTTTAGACTAACAAGTACATGTTGAATTCTGAAAAGTTTTACTTACCGTACAATCTTTTATTATGTCAAAAGATCGAGGGAATTTTGATTTCTCAGTTCATGATCAAGATCGAACTATTAACATTTTCATTAAGGAGACACTCTTGTCCAAAATGGCATACGAATGAAGAACATGACCTAAAAGAGATGGTTCACCCAAAAATGAATTTGAAACCTGTTTCTTTCTTCTGTGGAACATAAATATATTCTCAGAGGGCATATATATTTATAAGGATATATTTTTGTAGTGTTAGCAGACTAAATTGCTATAAAAAGGATTGAACGTTTAATTAATCTTCAATTTAAGATTGAACATATTTGTAGAGGAAAAATACAACAAAGTTTGCTCCATTTAAATTTAGTTTTATTTGCTCAAACATGGCAGCAGCAGGGCTCAGTATGGTTTCATCTTGCTAATTTCTACTGACCTTAACTCTTTAAGATGTTTTAATGATAAACCATATATTCTGCTGTTTAAGCCACAGTTTGGATGGCCATGTCATTTTATTAGCAAAAATTAAACCGATATATTAATACAAGATCCATGTTCCAGAAGGCTGGTTGTGGTCAAAGAGAAACAAACATGAAAAGCAACACAAAAGCACCAGTCAAGAGGTAGAAACACAATTTACAAAATCTAAAGCAGTTTTGACTAAAACACTGTGCATTCACTGGCTCAAAAATTATTATTCATGCTTAATGGAATGTTTGAAGCTTTTATTCAATGTGCCATGCCCGTCTCTTAATCGGCATGCTGTCACATACATGCTCTCGGTCTCCATCTTCACTCTGGGGTCTTGCTGGCAAGACCACAGTGCTGTGAGATCCAGGTAACCTCTGAGCAGTGTCAGCAGAATGGCAGGTGACTGAATTCCAGGCTCTGCGTCTTGAGACACCCCATTTTCTCAGGTTTGGGCTGTTCATCCTTTCATCCAATGCAGAAAGTATTCTCTTACCTAACTGAGCAGCAGGCCCCATCAGGGAGGATTCGGAGCATGTAGCACGGCGATGTGGAAAGGTATTAATGACACCTTGGAGAGAAGCTGGAGTGTGGTTACATTCTGAAACAGAGGTAGATGAATGTCGAGGGAGCCTTGGTGGATCTGGTGTTGGATCTTGTCCTTTGAAGGTCACTTGCTGAGGCTGAGACTTTCTTTTTCGGGAAATTCTGCTCTGGATCTGTTGAAGTTGGAGCTCAAAGTTATAGACTTCTTCGGTCAGCTGGTTGACACGGTCAAAACCAGCCAGGAGGCCGTCAACAGAGGGCACCAGGCGGTCCACATAATGCTGGAAGTCAAAACTGTCTGAAATAACAGATGAATCAGAGGCTAAAGAAGAAGCAGATGATCCCTGGCGAGGAGTGATGAGACTGAGCGGGACAGAGCAGCTGGAGGCTTCAGAGCCCTGGGAGGATCTGGAGGGTGGAGGAATCATTCCCTCAAACTTTACTCTGTGCCGGAACTATGAAGGAAATAAAAGATTGTGTGTGTTTGAGTGTATTATATACAGTATATAGATATATGTTGTATATAACTTTTGTAAGGAGTTTGCACTTATTTGATTAATAATAGAGTAACACAGTAACATTAAAATATTGTAAATGTTTTATATTTTAATAAAATATATTTATTAAACAAAATACATATAAAAACTAGATGTAAATAAACCTAAATGTTGCTTTATAAAACATTTATATTGGCTGTTGCAAAAAATGATGCCATGGTTTTTGTACCTCTTTGGTCTTGCTAAGCCCCATCCATAGCTTGAGCCGTTTAATGAGAAACTGTACCATCTCATAGTCATGCGGCTCCATGGAAGGTCTGTAAATGTCTGTCTGCACCATTCGGTAAGTTCGAATCAATACAGCAGCACATAGGCGTCCCAGTACCCAAAATCCAATCCCCACGGCAGACAGACAGTAGAGAGTTCCCACCACTGGATGATGCTCACAAAGTCGACGCAACCCCATGTGCCCCCTTAGCAAACACAGCAGAGAGAAACTCGCCTGCCCTAAGGTCCTAAAACCCTCCACTGAACCCGAGAAAAGCTGAAAGAGACAGAGGGGATAATGTGTGCCTAGTTTGTGGTGAAATAATGATTTAGAGCATACAATGGAAAAATAAATACAATGGAAACTCGAATTATAGAAATAAAAAGCATTGTACCATGATGCCTATGTGAGAAAACAGAAGCAACAGGAGCAGCAGGAGGAACACTACGCCACAGATCTGAGGGAATACCTGTTGAATAACCCGACCAATCACCAACCATCGCCTAACAAAGCTTAGGATCCCCACCGTCTGTAAATAAAAATTACACAACTCTACTAGGTTTTGACTGACAAAATTAATGATTTGTTTGACTGTAAAGCTGGACAGTGATAATAAAATATATTTACTAACTAGCCCCCTTTTAAAGGGTTAGTTCACCCGGTAAGACATGATCCTGGATCAACATTACTGTCCAAAAATATAAACTTATCCCAATTCTTACCCTTAAACCTACCCCTACCCAAAATGTATGCCTAAAATCTGTGGGAAATGATAGCTGATTAACAAGGGTGTAGAAACACCTAACCTTGATTATAAGCCTAAAACAGATATTTCCAGAAAAATATTCCTCAATTCTGATTGGTTGATTGGAATATTGTTGAGGATGTTGATCCAGGAACATCTTGTACTTTGTGAAATCACGCTCACCTAGGTCTAGTTGACCCCATAATGAAAATTCTGTCATTATTTACTTAGCCTTGTGTCGTTCCAAACCTGTAAGACCTTCATTAATCTTCGGAAGAGCCATCTGACCCTCCACAGACAACAACACAACTCAATTGATCCAGGTCCAGAAACGTAGTAAATCAGGATGTGACATCAGTAGCTCAGTTTTGCGACACTACGAGAATACTTTTTTTGTGCAAAGAAAACAAAAAAACAATTGGACATGGACTGTCTTATCAATGTATTTACTATCTTTCTGGATCTTGAAACATTTCAGTTGTGTTGCTGTCTATGAAGGGTCAAATTAAATATCTTAATTTGTGTTCCGAAGATAAACGAAGGTCTTATGGGTTTAGAACAACATGAGGAATTAATAACAGGGTTTTAACTAACCCTTTAAGCCCCAAAGTATACAAATTCTGCAACTGATTAAATTAAAAAATCACAGATGACTTTTAAACTTTGGCTTTTTAGATTTATTACATATATCATATGTGTGCTAAGATAAAAAAAATCATCTGCTTAGGACCAGTACCTTTAGAACCAATAGGGTTAATAAAATAGCTGAGAGCTGATTGGATTTTCTGGCCAGTCTGGAAGAATTATGGAAGTCAGCAAAGGAGGAGGGCCGGGAGCGATGTCTGGAGATGTAGGCTGTAGTCGTAGAGAGAAAATACAGACGAAGAATTGCAGCTGCTAGCGTCAGTATAGCTACCAACGGCTGAAACCAGCACCAGGCTTGCCTCAGGTATTGACTTGGCTTCCTGATCAAGGCCCATACTTCAGCACTCATGAAGCACAGGCCAAACAGCAGTAGCAGAACCTAGTGAGAAGACAGCTGTTAATACGACTATAAGAAAATCCATTTAAACTCCATTAAAAAATTTAGTTTCTATTTAGTCTTATAGGAGAGTAAGTACCGTCAAAGTGACGTGTAAGTCTGGACCAAATACTGGAGAGATGTGAAAAGGCTGGATGGAGATGAAAGAAAGGACTCTGCCGGTCTGTGTTTGATCCAGGAGAATAGAAACTGGTGCCAAGATGCCCGTCTGTTTATGATAGTGAGTGAACTCAATCAATACTGCCTGTGTCCTGTCACAGAAATCATAAGTTGATGAGTATGCTGGGTCTCTAGTGCTAATAACTTCCTTACTTACAGTATGTGTGCAGAAAGTACAATCCTGGACATGTAGAGAACTGTATTACACGTATTTAACAGATTTATATAACATGTATTTTATTTTACAATGATATTTTGTGTATAATGGTGTGACATCATACCCTGTTGTCATCCACTTTGCTGTCTGTAGTTCTGACAGGACCTGACGTGTGGATTCACTGTTGTTCCCAAGCATTACTTCCTCCGTCTGATTGAATGCACATGATGCAGCCCTAGTCGTCGCCCTTGAGAGAGGACATTGTGATAATTTTCCAAAAGACAAGTGTAGTAAGGAAATATTGTTATATTCTCAGCTGTTCGGGCTGCATAGCATCTTATTCACACGCTGACAGCCTCTCTCTTTGTGTCCTGTTATCTCTCACCACGTTGAAAGTGCTGCAGTGTTCTTGCTGTGTGCTGAGAAGCTCTGCTGTCCAGGCTTGGCATGTGATGAAACATGAGCAGTCAGCATCAAAGGAACTCGACCAGATTGGAACTTATCTCTGATGTTTTGACTGCAGACTTCGAGAAAAAAAAAACACTTTTACAAAGGTTATGATTTCATGGAAGTCCGTTTCTGCCACTGAAAAGGTGATTGCGACTTTTATCTCACAATTCTGACTTTAGAACTATAAATTGCCTTCATTTGACTTTCACTTGACTTTGTTTGACTTCATTTCTTGCAATTCTGAGGAAAAAAAAGTCAGAATTGCAAGATAAAAAGTGGCAATTGCCTTTTTTCTTTTTTATTCAGTGGCATAAACGGGCTTCCAAATGATTTCATGTTATTATAACATTTTAACAAAATAATGTTTGACCTAGAAGTAAGTCCTTACATTCCTGAGAATTAACTTTCTGTAGTCTTGCGAGGCCAGTTAATGAAAGGGAAGGGTTTTCATACAGGTGTGATATTAATCTTTCATCTAACCACTGTTCAGCATTCATCCATCTATAATAAAAAATAAAATTAACTGATTCATGGCAAGCTACAATTCATATTTTAGATTAAACCATCGACTGTACTGTTTTGACCCAGAAGCTGAGTTAACTGTTAAACACAACCTTCTAGGTAGTTTTATTTATCTCAACTGTTGTTTAAAGGCAGGGTAAGCGATAAAAAAAAAAATGCTTTAGGAAGAGTTGGGGCCGAGTACCCAAACAAACTTGTATTATAGCCAATCAGCAGTAAGGTGCGTGTCAACTAATGACGTGTGATTTCGGTCATTTCAAATATCCACATTGGTTTTCAAAAATCACTTACCTTGCCTTTACAAATTGCTATATGGCTATATATATTTATATTATATATATTTTTATATATATATATATATATATATATTATATTTATATCAGCAATAATCAAAAGGTGAACATTTATCATTTAACCCCTTTACCCTGAAAATTCAGCATCATTAGTATTCTGCAGTCAAATTTCTGAATTGCATTTTGAGATAAAATGTTCTGATTAGGTCAGAGGAACATATTAAAAGAGGTTGACTTTAAATTCCTTTCCTTATTTTTATACAAATCACTGAGCTTTCTGGGACCTCAAAAAGAAAAATCAGTTTCAGTGGAGCATGTATAATGTATAGAGTCTGCCTTACCCTGATAATGCAGCGAGACTGGGCTGGCCTGGTGAAGCTGTGACCAGCATGTGTTTAATAGCTGAGTGAAGCCGTCTGCTGTTAGCCTTATATACATACTCCTGGTAGTTCACCATCAATACCACCAACAGGAAAAGCATATAGACTAAGCATCTCTGATCAGCATAAAACATGAAACAAAAGACCATTAAAATTAATATTAATATCCATTAGAGTCAGAATGCAGCTGTTATAGGTCTCTGAAGACTAAATGAGTGCTGAATGGATTCATCTGTGGGTCTGAGCTCACCCTCATTAAGACTCTAAGTGTTCTCAGCTTCCGTGCTTCCTCTTTAGCCTGCAACAGGCCGTATCCACTGAGAGGATGCACCTTATCCCCCAAATCCTCTTCTGTTCTTCTGACTTCTGTCTCCTGAGCCAGTCGCTCATCCACTTCTGGGTCCACCGGTCTCACCACGGCGGCTAGATACAGTGCCTGGATACAGATCTACACAAACATGTGATAACATAAAAATTCACATCTTTCAGTTCATTTTTGTCTGAAGAGCAGTGCATAATAAGTTTATAGCTTACCACAAATGGTTCCAACAGCAAGGCAGAAGTAAGGAAAGCTGACAGGGCAGACACTAACCACATGAGAACCACAGAGCTGGAAAACCTACTTCCATACAGTCCCACTAGAGCCAGGCTTGTGCCCAAGAAAACAGCCACCAGCAGGTAAACCACACGCAGAACCCATGATGGAAGAAACAAGCCAGGTACACCACGAGCAACACCTGAACAACAGCCCATACAGTAGTAGCAGTTATTTTATTGCCACGTCAGCATCTAAGGCTATCTTCATGCAAAAAACTGGAACAAACACCAGAAAATTATGGGATTAAAGTGAAAAAAGGGTGACGATGTGATCAAGAAATGGCCACATGTACCCTCATGCATAATGGATCAGAGCATATGCCTCGCTACCTTTCATTATCTCAACTGAAAATATCAATTCTTTCCCTGTGGATGGTGTGGACTCACCAATGCGTGTGTTGGAGATGGTGCTTATAGAGTCGGGTGGGAGACTAGGGAGAAATGTACTGGCATCACTAAACACTGAGAGTGAGGAGGAGGACTTGTGAAAGCCAGGTTCAGATGTAGGCGTATCCACTCTCAGATCAGACCACTCACTGCACAAGCTGTCCTGGCTGAAATAAAAAAGTATGTGACCGTGTATCCTGGTAAATTGTGCGTGGGTCAGTGTGAAACGTTCATTGCAGAACTCACATGTCAGACAGGATGGTGTCGTTGGGTGTGAAATGGCCACTGTCAGATGCTTCTGGCTCCAAGGAAAGCGTATTTGTAGGATCCAGGTCTGCAGATATAGATATAAGATCTTCCTCTGAAAAAAAGAGCAAAGTGTTCCATATAAGAAATATTTAAGTTTTATGGTTGACTTTAATGTTGCTTTTTTGTCTTTTTGAAGTCTGTCCCAGTCCTTATTTGATATGAAAAAGAGCAAAACTGTGTTCCATCGAAAAAAATAAAGTCATACAGGTTTGGAACAGCATGAGGGTAAGTAAATGATGACAGAATTTAGAATTTTTTCAAACCTGAAGACCTGACTGGTTCTAAGGTGTCATGGTCAGAGGTCGGAGTTGACACATGTAGTTGTAGAATGGCTTTTTTTCTCTTCAGAAGGTGATTGGTTCCTGTTAGCTCAGGCAGGCCAAAGATACTGTCACATGAAGTCCACTGATACATTCTGTAAAATGTAAAACATAACACTATGATTCACTTTTTAAAGTATTGTTGTAATACCATGTAGAATAGACTATTCTATACCGGTTATTCCCAGGATCTGGAGTATTCCAAAACTCAGAATCTAGTTTCTGCAGGGAATTCTTTGAAGGGGGAAAAAGATGCACAGGAAATAAAGCTGTAAATGTATTCATATAGGAAATTATGATCGATGGTTCTCTATAAAATCAATTAATTAATCATGAGAATAGACTTTCTCTCACAGTGAAAGAAGACAGTCCATCATAGATCGAAGAGTCAGTTCCTATCGGCAGTGACAGAAAAGATGAACAGGAGAGGTCTGGGTGGCTGAGGAAAACATCCATCTCCACGGTATTAGACACAGGAGAAGGAGGCAGTGATACCTCCAGTGTCACCTACAACAAAATATGTGTGGATTTTTCATTAATGAACTCTACCATTCAAAACCTAGTTTTTTTATTCCAACTATTTAATTGTAAGTTAGAAGTCTAAATGTGATATCTACACTATGGTTTCAGAAGGGATTATGTAAACTGACATATACCTTGCTCTTGGTGTTTTGGAAGAGAAATCTGAGAATGGTTTGGAAAGGGAACATCAAAACTGCAACTGTTATTCCAACCAATATGTTCTCTGCATTCATCACCATCTGGGCAGAGACCAGACCGCTGCATTCGGACAAATGTGCAGAATAACCCATTTGTTTTGAAGAAAATGAGAAGAAATTCATTACTGTGTTTAGTGATGAATATTATTCTCTTGTGCCATTAATCAATACAAGATTTCTTTAGCTCGGAGAAAAAACTGAAATTGCTTTGTTTTACAAGATGTAATTACCTGCACCTACAGTGTTAGCTATACAAGCTCAATCTGTTATCCATGGCCTTTGAAGGTCAAGTCTATTACCTGCTGCCCTTTCTGCCCACTGCTCCATACCAAACTGCCCCAGCTGCCAGATAGAGATGTAATAAGAGGGCACAGCAGGTGACCCTCTGGGTTCGGCTAAAGCGGCTGTGGGTAGGCCGTTCCCATAATGAAATCCACAGATGGTGCTCTTGAAGGCCAAATAGTAACTGGGAATGTAGGATCCGCTTAAACTGCTGCAGCTCCTGAGGACCTATGGGGATCACAAGGTTATGAAAAGCAAACTTGATTTATGATGTACTGCATGTGTATACTTACAAGATGCTAAAATAACTTTCTCCACCCTTCCAGAGTTCTTCTCATTTTCCACAGATAGCCAGTCTTCCACTAAGAAGAAGAACATGCTGTCTGTTTGTATGTCCCAGACTATCACATGTTTTAGGAACCAGGATGGGTCTAGGCCTGGAAAACACAGCGGTCGTTTGTGAGGATTTGTTATTTTAGACAGAAAAAGGGAAGCTATTCACAGCCACTGACCTGTGTTGTCATGCCAGATGCGTATTTTCCAGATCTCTCCGAGACTGGCATCTGTTTCAACTTGGAAGTCGTCCAGGCTATTCCTCTGGAAAGCTCCTTCTCTTTGAAGGTGACGTGAGCCACTTTTATTCAGGCCATACAGGCTAATGCCAACATGTGCAGTGGTACCTGGAGAATTCAGATGTTTTATAACTTAAAACGTTTTATTTGTTGAGTTTTATGAGGTAGATGAGAAATTTTAGCATGTAAATTAAAAGTTTTACTCACCAGACCCTCTTTTCCAGCCTGTTTTAACAAGAACCCTGTACTGGTAGCGACCTTTCTGACCACTCAGAGGAACCCAGCTCAGACGGTGACTTTCTAGGTGATCCAGTTTGTGAGCGATAAGACCAACCAGCAGATGAATTAACAGCAAGACTCCACAAACTATTCCCACCACCACATTTCGCACTGGCTCCTCTGACTGGTGACACAAGTACGTTTTTTTTATCACTTATGTGTTATATTTTATTAAGATATTATTAAGAAGTTTTTATATACAGTAGTCAACATCTGAAGTGGATCAAATAAGTGAATCAAAGTTGTCCTAAGACAAGAACACTTGATTGGTTGATTGATTAATTGATTGATTTAGAAAGAAAGTGTCTTATATTCCCCCAGCTGCATTTGTATGATCAAAATTACAGTAAAAAATATATAATATTGTGAATTACTATTATAATTTATAATACATTTTTCTGTTTTAATATATTGTGAAATGTACTTTTTAAACACTGACACTCTCTTGACCATTACAACAATTTCATTATGTAAAGTTAATTTATATGATGTAGTATACGCTACCGTTAAAAGGTTAGTACACTTTTTTTTTCTTTTTTAAAGGCATAGTTCACCCAAAGATTCTGTAATTAATTACTGACTGTTATGTCGTTTCAAACCTCTAAGACCTTTGATCATCTTCAGGACACAAATTAAGATATTTTGATGAAATTCGAGAGCTTTCTGAACTTTCATAGACAACAATGCAACTGACAGATTCAATGTCCAGAAATGCAGTAAAGACACTGATAAAATAGTCCATGTGACCATCAGTGGTTCAATCATAATGTTATGAAGCTACAATACTTTTACAAAAAGTTGACAGAATTTTTATTTTTTGGTGAACTATCCCTTTAATGGTGAAATTATGTTATGTCTTGGAACAAAATGGCATACAGGTGGCAGCAGTAGAAGTGCATCAGGATGGATGAAGAGGCTGGCTCCAAACATGGTGAGGTGGTGTGTGAGGCAGTGGGCAGTATGTGGGCTGCTGCCACTCAGAGGACTCAAGCCGTCACTGCTCCAGCGCCTCTCATCAACACTGAAGAACTGGCACAGCACACTGAACACACACACTGAGATGGACACGTCCACACCTCCGACGCTACTGTTCAGCTTCACAAACAGATCTTTAGCAGAGCCATTCAAGCTGCAAAGTTTACAGACACACAGTGAAAACAGTTTAGACTAACACAATACTGACAATCACTATTCTCAATTAAATGAATTCTGAAAGGAACAGAAAGAACCTACAGTGGTGTAAGGAAGATTGTGTGCTCCAGTGATGGAGTCTGAGCTGAGAGAGAGAGGGCGAGCTCTTCAGAATGAGTGTGTTCTGACAGTGGATGAACTGGTTTGTCAATGACAGAGATCCATACTAGTCCATTGGCTTCCTCATCAGCTCCTGCGTGACAAAACAAAACATTTCTATATTCTTTATTGCTAACACATTTTGTATTTTTCTTGAAATCTCTCTATTACTAACACTGACACCCACGTACCATTACAATCATTTAAAGTAAATGTATTTAAAAATAATTCAATATACAATAATGTTCTTATGAAAATCTTATGCACAGAAAGCTTGCATTTATTTGACCCAAGAACAGTAATAATGTGCAGTGTTATTACATTTACATTTACAATAAAAAAAAATATTTTAATTATATATCTTTTAAAATTTAATTTATTCATGTGATAACAAAGCTGAAACTATAGCAGCCATGACTCCAGTCTTCAGTGTCACCAACATAGTCTCTGATCCTTCAGAAATCATTCCAATATGCTGATTTGATTAACAACATTTCTTATTTTTATTGAAGTGTTGAAAACATGATATATATTATTATTATGTTATGTTATGTTATGTTATGTTATGTTATGTCAAACGATTAATCATGATTAATAATTTTGTCTACCTAATGTATATAAGTGTGTGCTGTGTATATTTATTATGTAAGGGATAATGTAGAGGCAGCCGGTAGTTATCATGAAATAAGCCCCTTCAGCGTGATACAAGACCCTCCGCTTCGCGTCGGGTCCTGATCACACTGTCGGGCTTATTTTTCGATAACAACTACTTAAAATAGTTCGCGATATTTCCATTTCAATAATGGATAATTATTGATCCTCCGCTTCAAGTCAGTTCCTGATCACACTGTCGGGGCTTATTTCTGCGATAACTACCGGCTGCCTCTGCATTATCCAAATATTATCATATTTGTTTTAAATTAACATTTTCATCCTTCCGCTAAACGATATAGTACCACGTGACTAACATTCATATTATATTATATTATATTATATTATATTATATAATATTATATTATATTATATTATATTATATTATATTATATTATATTA
>JAUMHI010000008.1:1463739-1514174 GCA_032359435.1 Enteromius unitaeniatus | reverse complement strand
TGACACTGAAGTTTAAGGCAACATAGAGGCCAGTCTGAGGATCTGTGTTCATTGCTTTGACTGTGAAATTTACACTTCCCTCAGGTGGAAGAGTAACATTTTTCCATAGAAGCCTCTCATCCTTCAGATCTTTTACTTTTTTGTGTAAAGTAAATTTTATCGCAGTGTCTAGTGTCAGGTTGGTGATCGTAATGTGCTCTCCCTGTGGTGTAGCAAACTCTATGGCTGTGAGTGCGGTCGATATGGGAGGCTCTGCAGCTGGAATGAATGGGTTTTCTTCACCCTCCATTTGCAGAAGGATCTGCAGGACCTCTTGTTTTTCCTCCTTTAGTTGAGACCTCAGTGCTGATGGGACATGAAACTGGCAATGGCTAAGGGGATCTGTGCAGAGGAGGTCTTTAGTAGGGTCACCTCGTACGCCCACCGCAATGATCTTTGGAACAGCGAGGGAAAGCGCTTCTCCCACACTCATCTGCGACAGCATTAGTGAACGCATGAGCTCGAAAATCTGGCCTAGTGCTGATACAGCTGTCTCTGATGTATCCACACGCTTGAGGCCTGAATTGTTCCTCTGCCTCTGATCAGCAGTCAGTGTGCTGCCTGCAGTGAAAACGGAAGGATGGTTAAGCCACGGTTCATTTGCAACTTCAGAGCAAACCTTTATTATCACGCTGAATATGAATTCTGCTGAACGTAGTTACTTAAAACAGCCAGAATGTTCCTGCCGGTGTCTGTGGGGTTGATGTCACCCTGTCCTGTTTGTTCTCTTATCACTTTGATCATCTTCTCTGTGACCTTCAGCACCTTTGCATGGCAGCCGTTGCACTGCACTTCAGAGGGAACCACCTGCAGACAGGAAAGTACATTTTACAGTACACCATTTGCATTTGTAACATGACATGTGACAATAATTTGTTCCTGGGTAGCACTCCTCATTATGCACAGTGGGCAATCTGTATTCTGTGACAGGTCTCTGCTTCTCGTCTCACACTGTGCTGGATCTCTAAAATGCTGACAAGCTTTGTGTCAAGCTATGATTAATGCTATTCTGTCCATAGTAGAAAGCCTTACTGTAGACTGGGCCAAAGCTGAGCTGATCAGAGCTGCATCCTGGAAGGAGGAGACCGGCAGAGACGCCAGAGCCTGAATGACATTTCCACGTGTTTGAATCTTGTCCTCCATCTCTTGAGCATTTATGGATGCTAGCTAAAAAACGAATGGGTAAAGAATCACAGAAACTTTGTGGTGTAAATGCAACTACACAAAAAGCAAATATTGTCAATTGCTGATGAGCTGTCCCTTTAAATTCTAAATTCATCCAAAATTATTTATCTGTACGTATTCCAAACCTTTACGTCTTTCTTTCTTCTTTGAAACACCAAAAAGAAGACATTTCTGAATCTTGGGAACAGAACTACATATTTTTCAAAATATCTTCTTTTGTGTTTTACAGAAAAAAAGTTGAGTTTTTGGGTATTTTTGGGTGAATCTCTTTAAGAACATGGCCCTGTTTTAGTTCATGAGTTGAAATGTAAATTAAATTAGCTACACCCCACAGGAAGTTGAACTGGAACTGTAGGAGGTGCAGTGTACTAAATTACATTTCAGAGTAGTTTAACAGATAATAGCATTCTGGGAAAATAGTGCTCCTACATGAGTCCATGATTCAAACAAATGCATGTTAGCCTTTTTTAATTTTTTATTTGAAAATATAGAAATATATATATATATATATATATATAATTTTTGTATATAATTTATATATATGTATATGTATATTTGTGTGTGTAAATATAACATATTTGTTCTAATATATACATATATGTATATGTATATGTTTATTCATTAATATACACAGTATACACACATATATTATGTAAACAGAAACTTTCATTTTGAATGTGATTAATCGCTTAATACAAATTGCCATCTGGTTTCCTACCACAAATAAAAACCTCAACTGAATTGGAATCTAAAAAGCATTCTCATTGATGTTACCAATGAGTTATGAACATATAATGTAAGTATGATTTATTTTAGTCCATTTTATCCATCCAGTATAATCGTTTTTTTTTACTTAGAAAGATACTGAGTACACCTCCTACAAAATATCCTAATTTGTCAGTGCTATCTCGGTTACCTGGTTAAGATGGCTGCTCAGGGCAATTGAATATTGAATGATGTCTGGAGGGTTGCCTTGTTGGCGCAAGGCCCAAAACTCGTATTGGCTTTTATTCCTCAACCACTCAGTTGTGCACTGGTCACAGTTGTGCACTGTCAGGTTCCTGTAGAATACATCAATTGCAATTTGAAGGCTGTGATGTGCAGTTAAATTTTATCTGATTATATAATTGGCAAGCAGCTGAATGACTAACTTTCTTGCTGCAATGACTGATGCCCCCATACTGTCCTCTACCAGCACCAACACGTGAATAACAGTTGAGTTTTCCACTGTGCTTACACTACCCAGGGGCACCAGTGAGCTGAACGTGCTCTGAGTGCCTCTGTAAAGGGTAATCAAGGGACATAATTGTCCAAAATCTTCACACTGTGCCACCTGCAGTGAAAATATCAGCTGAGCTGAGTCACCGTCATCATCCATCCATCCTGCCGTTGAGAAAAAATAGCAAAGAATGCGTCAGTCTGCAGAGCCATTACTTGGGTGAGAAATAAGAGGAGAAGAGAAATGACACTACCTGAGCAACTATAAGAGACCATAGTTTCCAGGAAATGGAGCGAGTCGTCGGGTGACAAAGTGCAAATACCCCCGTAGGGAAGATGGTTGGGGACTAAGGTGATGCTTGCCGACCCCCAAAGCCCAGAGGCTGGTTCAGACACGTTGAGAGTAAAGGTGTAATCTTGGCCATCCATTAGCACCCCTGGTTTAATGACTATTTCTCTCCAGAGACTTCCTGTCGAGGTAGTGACCTCGTTCAGTGTTAGAGCTTCACCTTTCTGATTCTCTGCAGTCCACCTGTGCTGTTTTAAAACATTGTTAAGGTGTGTGAGTATAAGAGAGAGTCTTATGAAGACATATGAAGTTATTTTAAGGGACAGTATTAATTGAATACCTGTACAGTGTCTTGATATGAAGAACAATGGCCAGCCAATGTAATGTAACGGCCTTCACTTACATGGAATGATGACAGAGAATGACATGAGACACACTTTACAGTCACAGGCAGCAATGTGGTATTGTACACTGTAACCTGCAAGAACGAAAACAGAGTTAAAGACATAAGAGGAACATTTCTTTCTCCTCTCATCTGATCCTTCTTTATTCTATGTCTAAAAATTGTGGACAGTGCAAATCGAGACATTAATATGTTTTTCAAGAAGGTCACGGGTTTGAGTCCCAGGTCCGCCAGAGTTTGTAGGTGGGGGAAGTGAATAACCAGCGCTCTCTCCACCTTCAATACCACGACTGAGGTGAGACCCTTGAGCAAGGCACCATTCCCCCAACTGCTCTCCGGGCGCCGCAGCACAGGCTGACCACTGCTCTGGGTGTGTGCTCATGGTGTGTGTGTGTGGTTGTTCACTTCTCACTGCTGTGTATGTGCACTTGGATGGGTTAAATACAGAGCAAAAATTCCTAGTATGTGAAACCATACCTGGCCACATGTCACGTCCTAGTCCTAATTAAAATGAATTAATTAATTCTAAAAAATATCATTCTTATGTGCAAAAAAGATAATAAGTTATACAGATGTAACACAAAATGAGTGAGAGGAAATTATGACAGAATGTAAATGACAAATACTGTATATTCATGTTGTGGAGAGAAAGGTGAAGTAAAATAAATCATCACTCACTGACTGCAATATAGACACAGGTTGTCGTCCACTTTTGTAAAGGCTGAGAGTAAAGTGGTATGTTCTGTCTGGCAGCAGTGCATATCTGGGAAGAAGCAGTATACTTCCATTTCCTGAAATAAGTTGATGAAGGGTGGAAACAGCTGAAGACAATGCTGTTGTGTTCTGGAAGCACAGAATACGCTATAAGTTGAATGTTTATGTTAAAGTGAATCAAGTATTTATTTATTGTATTGGTGAAGTACTCTACCTCTATAGTGTAACCCCACTGGAACTGAAACATTTCACTGTCATTCTCCTCTGAATCTGGATCAAAAGACTCTGTTGCATCCAAAATGAGATCATACTGATTTGACCAGAACCTGTGAGAACCACCTTTAATCACAGGTACCAACTCACTGTGGACCACAGTAAGCTGAATTGTCCTGTTCTGCTCAAGAGGTGTTCCTGGAAGTCCGGCAGTAAATGTCAGACAGTAGTTTCCCACTTTCAGAGCGTGCTTCGGCAGAGAAAGAAGTGGCGTTGTGACATCCACTGAATCATTTAAGGACACCTTGTCCATTCCTGAGCAATCCTGGCCCCTGAAGATCTCCCAGAAATAATATGCTTTGTGTGTGAAGCAACCGTAAAAGTCCACTCTTGCTTCAATGTAACTTGGTCTGGATTTTAATATTTTATATTGTTCTTTTACAACATAGATATGTGGCTTGGTGCACTCTAGCTTTTGTACTTTGACTGTCATTTGAGTAGAGACCTCACTTATGTCATTGAAAGCTGTTAATTTTACAACAAACTCACCAGTAACATTATATTTGTGGACTTGTCTATTGGATTGTGTATCCAGGACTCCTTTGCTGCCATCACCAAAATCCCAAAGAAATTTAAGGCTGCTGCCTCCATCTGTGATAGCTACAAATGTGATCGGATAATCAATAAAAGCTCCATCATGGGCGGTAAATAGCATCACTTTCCTCACATGCTTCTGTATTGTTGCTGTACTGGTCAGGGTTTGTGAACAGAAGCCATTATCAGCTTTCACTATAACTGACAGGGATCCATTAGTTAAAGGTGTGAAGTGAACATTTTGCCCAATTTCCCGAGAGGAATGGACTCCATTTAATAGAAATGTCCAGTGGTAATTGGCTGGTGAGCCACTTGATGCTTGAAAACTGATGTTTTTGGATGCCTCCAGGACAGCAGAGCAACATTCGATCAAATGCAGACCTTTAATTCTTTCCACAACTCTGACCATTACTGTTGCACTTTGGTAACTGACATGATTTGTTGCTTTTGCTCTTACAAGGTGGTTTCCAACTGAAAGAAAAGAGGTGGTAAAATTCTGCCAAATGTCCACGGAATAACTAGCATTAACAAACTCCAAAGAAAAGGAAACTTCGCTTCCTTGGGAGACAGATGTTTTGAAAATGACCAGATCCTCCTCACATACAACATCGCTGCTAGCCGTAAGTAAAAGTCCCTGGATGGGGTCCTGAACTGTGACGTTACATGAAACAATTTGCCAGCTAATGTCATTCGAAGCATTAAGTGAAATACAGTGGTCTGCAACATCCGCAAAAGAATAGTTAACATTTTGATTGTCTGCAAGAACCATAGCAGTGTTGTTGTGGAATTTCAAAACCCATTCCCAATGCAGGACAGTTTCTGTTCCTGCAGAGCCATGGAGTAACAGAAGGCTATTTGATTTTACAAAAAATGGTCTGAATTGTCCATTTATCTGAAAGTCTACTTTGGAGATGTTCTCCTGAATTATTAGTAGCTTGGTTGCATCCTCAGACCCAAATACATTTGAGACTGATACCCTGATCTTGGCCACACCGATAACTTTAAAAACATGTAGAACAAAAGGCACATCTGATATTACAGGACTGCTCTCAGAATCCAAGAACCATGAGTACAGAAGGTCTGTTCCAGATGACACACTCACAGATATCCTTACTGGCTTTCCTTTAGCTACAGTATTCATTGGTGATGAAATACTCAGACCAGATACAAACTCCACTGCTCTTAGTGAAAGGACAGTATCTACTGATCCAAGAACATTGGATACTACCAGCTTGATGTGTATATCACCAGGGCTGTTTGTAAAAAGTGGAAATTGTTTGCTAGTGCTTGCCATTCTTTGGTTTACAGTCCACATATATGTCAAGTTAGAACCACGTGTCACTGATGCCGTCAAAAGCGCTGTCTGATTTGTCAGAAAATACCTTGTAGATTGTAACTCTTGGGATTGAATTTGAACCCCATGTATTCTCTCTACGACTTCAATGTGTGTTAAGTATTCTACTCGACTGACAAGATTTTGTGCTGTGACTTTAATCTGAAACACCCCTGCTTTAGAAAACACATGCATAAATGTGGAAGTTCCAGGCTTTGGGGGTGATGATGCATTTACAGTCCAATAAAACACAACATTTTCATTAACATCAGTCTGAGCTGAAATCTGTACCTCTTTTCCAGCTTCCACAAATGGCTGACTAGTATTAACCATTAAAAATGACAGTGGTGCCTGCACCTCAATTTCTATAGTCACAGAATCTGAATTTATCGCATTAGATGCAGTGACTGTTACATGAAACCGCCCAGGAAAACAGAAAATGTGTGTTTGATTCTGACCATCCTTTTTAAAACCATCGCCAAAATCCCACTGAAAAGAAGCTATTTTACCAGGAAGCTCAGCCCAAAAGTAATAGGATTGATTTACAGTCATTGCAACATGGTTACCCTCATATTTTATGGATACATTAGATACAGGCCTTTGAACTGAAATGGTTGCTTTTGCTGTTCCACTGCTGACATTGTTGTGGACCTGCACTGAAATTTCATGCAAACCCTCCTCTTGAAAAACAAAGCAATGTTGTGACAGGCCTTTGACTGGGACTAAATCACTAGAAACATTGTTATACCACCAAACCAGATAATCTGTTACTTTGGGAAGCACAGAAACTTCAAAGCATATTTCTTCATTCACAGCTACAGCACTCTTGGCTGAATGTAGAGTAACATCTGTTATTTGAGTCTCAACACATATGCTGGTTTCATAATTTGCTGAAGCCACCAAGCTATGAACATTTACACCAACTGTGTAAGTTCCTGAAGTTAGAAATGTATGAGTGGTACTTGTAGCTCCTTTAATGACAGAAAAAGGTGTGCCATCTCCAAAATCCCAGGAGAAAGTCAAAAATGGAATATATCCTTTGACCAACACCTCAAATTTGGTCTCTGTTTTACTCACAATGCAGTCTGTTGGCATAATTTTACTTATTAGCAAACGATAAACTTCTACACTCACAAACTGGTGTTCTTTACTGACAGAATTATAAGCAGTAACCTGAACAATGTAAGTTCCGAGAGACTTATAAATGTGAGAGGCTGAGCTCTTGGTGTGATCTTTGAGTACTGAACCATCTCCAAAGTCAAAGGTCCATTTTAGACCTGTGCCTAAAGATGCTCTGCCACTGATTTCAAAGGCGCAGTTCAGTTCAACTGAGCTGTTGTAATATAGCTGAAGACCTGAAATAGCCTCAACTACCTCCACTGCTGTAGAGTTAGTCAAGACTGACAGGGAGTTGTTGGCACATATGGTGACATTGTATGTGCCGGGTCTTTTAAAAACATGCCTGACTTCACTGTGATATTCCTTCACTTGGTCAGAGTCATCTCCAAAATTCCACGAATAAAGCACTCCATATGAAGAGGGCCATAGTGAGACCTCAAAGAGGATGGTGTGGTTGACTTGACATATGATAGGAGATGATGACACCAACAGTCTTGATATTGGAGTCCTTATTTTAACAGTTACAAATGTTTCAGTTTGATCAAATTGGTTGTAAGCCTCAATTTTCAGTGTGTAGTCGCCTAAAAAAAATCAATAATTTAAAATGTAGAGAAAAGTATTAGAGAGTAGAGAGTTATTAGTATTATTAATGAAAATAAAATGTTTAATGGGGACTTAAATGTATATTTTTTTACATAGCATTTACTAATTAAAATATATTTTTTTAATTCATTAATAATTGTAATTATTTATAGTACCTGGAATATAATATGTATGCTGGATGGAATCTTGCAGATAGACATATTTGTCACTTTGGTGAAGATAACTGTTTTCCATCTCTAAAGGAGCAGAAACTGGGTGACTGGCAGATGCTGTATTATCACCAAAATCCCATCTGGAGAAATAAATCATTTCATAATATAGCAAAATTTTGCATAAAACATTCAGAAGAGGTCAACCTTAATTTCATCGATTTAACTCAATTATAATTCAGAGACATTAACCTGATTGTAACGCCTATAGAGATGTCAGCTTTTACTCGAATTGTGTAGCGAGTTAAGGTGTTTACAGCAATGGCCTCTGGCATGGAAATTGCTGCTAGGTCAGCTAATGGGGTCATTACATCAGCTGTGAGCTTCACCTCAATTAACTGAGAACTCACAGGGTTATTTGCCATTACCTAGAGCAGAGAAAGCAGTGAAGATTTGATGAAATTACAAACATGAAATCAGTCATAACAACACCTAAAGCAATGATTCTCAGTTGGAGGGTCGTGACTTCAAAATGGGTCACAGGTCCATTGGTGGCAGGAAAACAACAGTGCTAAATGCAAATAATAAACTGCATAAAATAATCATTGCATCATGCATAAGAAAATAAATAGGTAGATGACAAAATACCTTACATATCTATTGTTGATGACATCTAAGGTTGTGCATCCAACCAAGTTACCATTTACTTGGAATAAAGATAAGCAAAGATAAACGGATTGTGCAACCACCAAAAATTATTTTTGTGTGATGAGTTATGGGCTGCAGAGAGCTTTTAACATTTAGGAACCAAATAGTCAAAGTAATGTTAATAGTTTGGCACTTTTAAAAATAATCTCAAAAAGATGAGAACCACTGATTTCTGAAGACCTGTATCATTGCTTTAGGCTCGGTTTCACAACTTGTACTTGAAAATATTTCTGTTATATTAACATGTTTACCTTTAGCTTGTATTCTGCTTGTTTCTTAAAAACCACGCTGTAGAACTCTCCTTTGTGTGGAAACTGGACCAAGTCATCAATAACCCAAGTATACCTCACTGATGAGCCTGTGACTACTGAAGCTGTAAATAACTGTAGAAAAAACAACAACAACAACAGAGTAAGTGCCCTATTTAATGTCTAGTTATGACGTTCTAAAAACCTTTTCTTCAAATACCATTAGCACATCAAATTAACAAAGGTTACTGGTGAACTACTGAGGTAATATTTTCTTTCCAAAAGACACACATAAGAAATTGATACACTACCTGTGGTATGCCTACTAGAACTCTTCTGAAGCCCTGTGGCTGGATTCTCAGCCCAGTTACAGGAATATGAGACACAACTCTCACACTCAGAGTCTGGGAATTCAAGTTGTTTGAAGCCACGATTTTTAGTAAATGTTCCTCTTGACTAGAAAGCTTCATGTACACATAAGAGAACTGCATGTCAAGAGAAGCTGTAGCGCATCCTCCCTCAATCTCAGGCATCTCAGCAGGGCAAGAGGATACAAAAGGTACTCCGTTCTCAGACACAGGGTCTGACCAGGAACTTCTTGTGTTTTCTCCTGAAAAGATCTGGATGACAATGAGGGTTGAGACATTGACAGCAATATGCATTTGGTTGTCCTTGTCAAGTTTTGGATACAAAACTTGCAACCCTGTGACAGGACTTTCTGCTTTGATCGGACTGTTGCTCTGTGAGATTCTGGGTATTGGTGAAACTCCGAAATGGGGCATTGTGTCCTCGTAAATCACCCGGAGGTCACAGACCAGCTCATCTAACCATTGGCCCTGTCCCGGTTGGGCAGACAGACCCCCCTCCAACCAACCTCCCCACTCAGGCCCTTGCAGGGAGAGAAAACTTTGGCGCCAGGATGAGTTGGTGTTGGCAACACAATGTAGAAATTCGCCTGCTCTTCTAGTGTGCTGCAATGCCAGAATGTCATCAGGATAGACGGTGATATGTTTGTCTTGTACTAACACCTGCACAAACACAAAATAAGTGTCTTTTATTTTTGTTCACTGTGAAACTTTCTACTATGTTTCTTCTAAAATAATAGCTGAGTAACACGCTCTGTTCCATAAACCTAGTGAGCTACCCATAAAAGGAATTTGCATTACAATTTTAGTATAATTTAGTACATTTTAAAAGTTACAAAATTCAAATTCAAGAATTCAAGACATCCTAATATCTTAAAGTAATAGTCCACCCAAAAATTACAATTCTGTCATCATTTACTCACCTTTGAGTACTTCCAAACCTGTATGAATTTCTTTGTTCTGCTGAACACAAAGGAAGATATTTTGAAGAAAGTTTGTAACCAGGCTGCTTTGGGTCACCATTGACTTCCATAGGTGGGGAAAAATACTCTGGAAGTCAATGATGACCCAAAACAACCTGGTTAAACTGTGAAATAATTATAATAAAATAGTTGTTCATTAATTAAAAGAAATGACTTGCTTGTTAGGTTTTGGAACAGAGTCAACAAGTTAAGCGTTGCCACCTACACTGACGTGTGTGTGTTCAGTGCTTGGGGTCAGTGTCAGTGACATGTCTGCCATCAAGTGGAAGAACGGTGGTGTCGCAGGGTAGCGGGGAGGCAGAGGGAATACTTGTCCCCCGTTCAAAGAGTGGTAAGGGCTGCATGGACTGGTGACGGGCAGACAGATCTCCAGCAGGTGACACCAGTAATGTCCACTGGCACAGCCACCAGTGGTGTTACACAGGGGTATCAGTGAACAGCAGCTGAAAGGGTTCAGGAGAGAACTACAACCTGAGAGAAAAACATGTTTTTAAGTTGCACTTCTTGAACTGATTATTTGACATACTGTTTACAATGTGTTTCTAATTAGTGCATAATTTACTCACCAGGTGGTACTAGGTGATGACTTGGGCTGCAGTATGGCCGTAAGATTTGCACTCTAGCAAAGGTCAGCCTATCACTTGGCTGTGTCACCAAATCTAAAGATAGGACTCGACCCTCATGGCTGAACCAAAAACCTGGGAACAACATAACCTGTGCAGATACACACACACACACAATTAAAAATAGATATGTATTAAGTTAAATTATAAAATTAACATCTGCCGGTTTGTGTGTGTGTGTGTGTGTGTGTGTGTGCTTGTGTATGCTACATTGTGAGAACAAAATGTATGATATGTGATATGTATTATATGACAAATAATAAATTATGTTTATCTGAAAGTGTAACAGTGCAAACAGGTTTTCTGTAAGGGGTAGGTTTAGGGTTAGGGGACAGGAAATATTGTTTGATCAGTATTCCCTAAATGTGTCTGCACAAGTATAGTAAGTTAGTAAAGTTTGCCCTTGTGGGGACATATTTTGGTCGCCATGAGGAAACAGGTTTATGAATCCTATAGAATTGTTTTTAAAATCTAAAATAGCAAGTATTGTGTGAGGGGTAAGTTTAGGTGTAGGTTTAGGTTGTTAGGGTAAGGAGATCTAAAATGCATTTTGTACAATCTAACTATAAACTATTTATGTCTATGTTATATCCCAACAAATGAAACCTGTGTGTGTGTGTGTGTCATAGGTTTGTTTTAATTATTTATGTTCCTTGAGTTTTGATTGTAATGTTTATATACTTTATATTTCACAAAATACATCTTTTACAATATTTTTGATTAAATAACTGCAGCCTTGGTTATCATAACCGATTTATACTTAAATTGTACAGACCTTTACCTTTTTAAGAGTAGTATCTTTAACATGCTAAGGCCGGTTTTCATAGACAGGGCTTAGCCTAAAAGCCAGGACTAGGCCATAGTTCAATTAGGACATTTAAGTAATTTTTCTAAATACACCCTAGAAAAAAAAACATTATGGGTGTATATTAAAGCAATACAAAGGCACTGACATGTTTTAGGACCAGTCAGTGCAAGTTTCTTTCAGTTGAAACAGCTCATTTAGATTTTAGTCAAGGACTAGGCTTAAGCCTTGTCTGTGAAACTGGAGGAACATTTTTAATAACCTAAATGTTCTTAAATCTATATTATTCCCTTAACCTGCAGATTCTGTGATAAACAATACCTCAACCATTTGTGGTCCTGGGTCTGGTGGAGAGGGTAGCAGTTGTATCTGGGACACTGTGTATATGCCTGACATTAGTGGAACACCTGCCACATAGCTCTCCAGCGATGGCAAAGACACTTTAAAGAAAAAGTGAACGATGCTGCTGTCAGTTTTGATAAAGGATTTGAAAAATAGCTTTTATTTACTGAATGACAGCAGTAAAAATAAAAGTTGTAAACAAATGTAGGATGTGTTTTTTTTCTACCCCCATCTGCTAAAATTAAGTGGAAAAGCAAACTAGAGCAATAATGCTAAAAGTATTTTACTTCGAGAAATATATAATATTGTATAACAAACATTATATATTAAATAATGCTGAATTTAGTGATTCTTAAGACTACAAATTGTGTTTTTTTCCTGAAGAAAATAGTACTGGTGTTTTATTATGCAAAACATTTCGATTAAAGTTGAGGTTTGATAAAGATCATTCCGATAATGTAATTATTTATTGTTTTATAGGCTTACCTGATATCTTTTTCTCACAGACAATGAAATGTCCTTTATCACATTGTTCATTCATCCACTGTCCAGAGGCCAAAGCCATTAAATTACACTCCTTCACTTCACTTTCCTCAGTATCTAAATCATCGAACAGACCCTGTGCCATTCCATTTCTCAACCAGACCCCAACTGAAGCTTCCCTGGAATAGAACACACAAAATAAGAACAAACAGCAACAGCCAGAAGTTGCACTGTAGGTAGTTATGTCTGCAAAACCATGTAAAATTTTGTGATCTCTTACAGTTGAAATGAATTTTGTATGAAGTTCTGTGTAGTGACACTGTCCACCATAGCAAGGTCTCCTCTCTCCTCTGTCTGACAGATGCCTTTTGCTTCTAGCCACGTTGACTTAAATGTGGGCATCCAGTAGCAGCGCAAACCATCACGGTCAATTTTTGCCCCCTTTGGGCAATAATATTCTGTCGGAAAGCATGAAACATTAAAAAGCATCCACGAATAGTGAACACAAGTCACGTAATGCAACGCTCAGTGATTGAAAATAATTAGCAAGAAAAATATCCATTACTGAGCAAGGCAGATAAAACATCTCACCACTGAAGCAGCTTGTAAAAACACAGAGAATCCAAATGAGAAGCAGGTGCACAATATTTGCCATTTTATCTGATCCCCAGGTAGAGCATAACAAATGTTGGTAATAATGAATCAAACATGAGAGAGATTAAAAAAGGGTCCATTTCATGCTCACACTGCATCCGTCCATTTAACTTTTCCTTCTGCCTTTTAGTTCTCTTCACCCTGTCTCACTCTCTCTCCGGCCTCTATCCTTTTGTCTTTCTCTCTTACTTGTCCTTTTATTGCATGGTGACTTATTAGCATTGTGCGCATCAACACATAGTTTCACCCCCCCTTTAACATTCACATGACTCTTGGTTTGTCTCACAGCAACAGCCCTGGAAGATAGAGAGTGGACGGAGCCCTCATTAACATGCTGTAAAATCCCGCCTGATGAATAGGCAGTTAAAACTGTTCATCCAGGTTAAATGCGTCACCACCTCCTTTGTTGTGTTAAAAAAAAATACATTAAAGATGAAAATGAGTGCATGAGCATTTTTGGCATCTTTGATACTGTTTGCTTTTGGAACAAAACATATTTTGTGCAACTTCGGCTAAACCTCTTCTCTTTTTTTCGCTCCAGGCCACACCATCATTCTCCACTCCAATTCAAAGGTACAGAAAATAAGAGTGAGGAAATGCATAAAAAGGGGAAAGAGCGAGCTCTTCTCGGAAGACGCACCAGCCGCTGCTAAGCAACAGAGTAGATAGAGCAGGGGTTGACAGTCATTCTTTTCAAAGCAAAGCAGACAGACGTAACAAGGCTTCCTTGGCTGAATACTGGGTCATAGCTTTCAGGGGTGGACAATGGAACAGCATCTAATAGTTTTCAGCAAAATGGCCAATGAGAATCAGATTGGATTCCAGTGACCTTTCTCCAAGCCTTAGCATATCTAAATTTTACATTGGAAACTGCAAACTGTAAAATTCTTAGGTATTTATTTATTTATTTTTTAAACCTATGACTTTCTTTATTCGGAACACGAATCAACATTATTTTATTGCCTTTTTTTATGGAGAAAAAAATCTTCCTTTTGTAGAAAGACATGAGAAGGTCAGGAAGGGGAGGGGTTAACTATCCCATTAATTATAATATTCTAACGCATTTACTCTATTTCTGATACATTTGGAAAAATACCTCTTTGAGGGCTCTGTGGCTATAAATAAATTCCATGGTGATGAATCAAATTAAACGACCTTGTCCTGATGAGCGTTTCAATAAAAAGAGGGATTATTGTTGTGCAAATTTGGCATTATCACCTTCAAACTGTTTATATGCAAGTAAAACTGAACCACTGTTTCCTTTTTACAAATTCTGAATCTGTGTGTCATTAGATACATTTCACTGGTGTTTTTCAATTTCTAAATTGAATTTGAAAATTATTCATGATGTATGTGATTATACTGTTTATATCAAATTTTTGCTCCGACACACCATTTGCATCTCGCGTCTCCTGAAATGTAGTGTGGCAGGCTGTTGTTCGGGGCTGAATAACAATTATGTGCCAGATAGATTATTACACTGAGCATCGCTCAGAATCTCTGATTACTTTCTAAATCAATTCCCCATCCTTTTTCATTAGCATTGAATCTCATCACCTCTTTTTTCTTCGACGTACATAAAAGAGTTCCCAAACAATGATGTTTCCTTGAACATTCTGCATCTGCATCGTAAAAAGCATTTTGAACTTGAAGCTTATGAAGTGGCACCTGCTTGAGTGCTTGTCCTTGAAAAGTGCCGGCACACTCCATGTTTAATCCTCTCTTGTTAAAGGTGAAAGAGTGGAGCTACGTGGTGCGTCAACACATTTGCCACCGTTTCCTACCCAGTACTGGTACAATCCTTCTTATTTTTCCTTGGCTTCCTCCAACCTGAAGATACTCTCAGGCTTCACTTGCCCTAATCCTGCTAATACACATGAACAACACCCTGAGCCCAAAGGGAAATGCTACAAAGATAGTCCTTGTCTGTTTTATAGAGGAGAGAGACAGTCTAAATCCTTATACGCTAAAGCTGAGCTGAATTTTAGGAAGCATGAATGGATGAAGTCAATGAAAGAGATTAAAACACCTCAGGAACAGGACGTTTGCATTGTTTAATGCTGCATGAAAGCAGATCTTAAAAGCAGAAAGTGCTTGTAACTTTAAATCGAATTGCTGACAGACTGAGCTATCCTCCTAGTCTTAATAATCAACTTGAATGCGATGTGGACTTTTATTTTTATCACGGCCTTAATGCAACAATTTATCACAGCACATATTATTATAAATAAAAAAAATGTATGTTCCTTGTTTAATCAAGATATAATAACCTTTCCTTCTGTTTCCTATTAATTTTTAAAGTTTTCCCTTCCAATCATCTCCTCTATATATTTAACAACAAACTTTCATGATTAAATTTGTGATGGATAAAATAAAGTCCTTTCTCAATATCTTGCTTCCCTTAGAAATATGTCAGATTATGAACGTAAAATGCAATACAAACAGCTTTCAACTGCAGCTTTTCACAAATTATGAGAGAACTTATTACAAATAAAACAGAAAATATTTCTAGATTGCAACATACATTTATTTATATTTAAATATATGTAAATTTAAGAATTGAAGTCACACCGTGCTAGGTAAACGTGTTTATTAGAATATAACATGACAGTACAAATAAGAAGAAATTAAATACTTTACTGCTCAGTTTTTTAGACATGTTTGAAAGGAGACCATCATACTCCAGTGTGGGTTACCAGTCCAAAGAAGTTGAAGAAAGTCTTTTTCATACCATGTCCACTAGTTTAAATGTATTCTCCTGTTTTACAGGAATGACATTGATAAAGGTCTTGTACAAAACAGTGCCCTTGGGAAGTTTTTGTACAATATATTTGCCTTCAGCACTTTGTGGCAGAGGAATGAACACCTCCTTGGTATATCTGACAATACCATCCTCTAGGGCATAAAGTGTTTTGTTTGATCCAATACCAACCTGTGAAGACAGAAAATGAGAGATTTCCATTAAGGGGAATGTTGTCCATTTACAGTTTTTAATAACCATATAGAAATAAAGTGTTAGGATTATGAGAAAAATGCATTATGAGGTAACATAGATGCACAACCCTGCCTCTCACAACAAACCAAAAACAAACAAACAAAATTTTAATGCATTTCAATATATATGTATGTGTATATAAATTATTTTTATTTATGATGTAGCATTTAATTTTCATCAATCATTACTCCAGTCTTCAGCGTCATAGGATCCTTCAGAAGTCACTCTAATATGCTGATTTATTATCAGTGTTCAAATGGTTGTGCTCAGTTTTTTGATTAATAAAAGTTTAAAAGAAAAGCATTTATTCAAAATTTCTTTTTTTTTTTTTTACAATCACTTTTTATCAAGTTAACACAACCTTGCTGAATAAAAGTATTCATAAAAAAGACTGACAACAAACTTTTGAGTATTAGTGTATATTCTAAAACAACATTTATATTGTAACAAAATACTCTTCTTTTTTACTTCCTATTTATCAAAGAAGCCAGAAAAAAAGTATCATAGATCCCAAAAATATTAAGCAGCACAACTGTTTCCAACACAGATTATGTATCATTAGAATGAATTCTGAAGGTTCATGTGACACCGATTATTGAAGTAATGATCCTGTAAATTCAGCTCACAGGAACAAATGATATATTTAAGCATATAAAGTAGAAAACTGTTGTTTTTAATTGCAATAATTTTTTCACAAAATTACACTTTTTGATTCTGTATTTATCAAATATATACAGCTAGGCATAAGAACATTAAAATCTTACTAACCCCAAACCAAAAAAAACCCCAAATAATATTATACACACACACCGTCAAAGCTTTTGTTTGGCCTTTTGTACACTTGTAAAAACAGATATGACTACATATTTAAGAAAATATTTAATTACTTAAATAACTGTGAAGAATGACTCAAAACTATTTGTATTGTACAAATATAACATATATTGTAGTGAACATATTAATAAACAAACATTTGTTTAATAAAACTCAGTAGAAATGGAAAATTCAAACATAAAACGCATAACTTGCCCTGGCCAGGCATTGCTATGGCTATATACAGCTACATAAGAAAATATTTGCTTCCAAACATCTTACATGAGCTCCAGGATGCCAGCGCATTAGATACCTGCGTTGTGTGGCAAGGATGTTGCCTGCATGTACAAAGTTCCCTAAAAGTAAGAAAGACATAATGCAAATTAACAGAGAGCAAAAAGACAATAAAAGCACACACAATCTCTTAATGTTTCTCTTATGGGATCAATGTCAGTAAAAATTACCATCTTGTTTCTTGTAACCATATCTGCGGCCAGCACTGTTTCCTCCCAAATTTTTGGAGCTTCCTCCTGATTTTTTCGAAGCAAATCTCGTCAGCACAACAGTGGGTAATTGACTGAACAGAATACCTGCAAAGAACACAGAAAGTGATCACAGAAAACAAAGTAGATCATGCTGCAACTGCCCTTCACGTCATATCACATCAATTTGATACAATTGGGCATTATCCTTTACAAAATGTAAACCAAATCAGTTCGCTTATCACAGCTTAAATGCTGTCAACATTTAACACATGCTCACACACCGCGCCGTCAGGGAATGGTGTCTCAGGACGCTACCGCCATCTCATAGTCATTACAAAACGCTGGCTCGGGGCTCAGTAATTTCATTTTTTATTCTTGTCTGACTTGCACGGTTTCTGACACAATTCGAAAAGAATTGTCTTTCTACTTACAGGCTCTAGATTGCAGCATCAAGGACGCGAGCGCCGCCATCTTGAATGAGGTGAGCGTGACGCAACTGGACCGTTCCCGTGATGCTTCAGAAGCCGCGAACTACAAAACCTGACTGCTGTGAGTAACGCAGAAAACATAACATGCGATATTTAACGCTGGAGAAGATACTGAGTTACACGAGCGTTTGTATCGGGATGTTTTATGTGGCGTGCTATCTTGAGCCGGGAACCTTTGCTCTTTTTTGTCTTTCTCTGTGTGTGTGAATGTAACTTTAAATAATAGTTGTGTTGTGTTGTGTGGAGCCACACGCGACGGTGCTTTGACTCAATATCGCGCTGTTTCCTTTAACCGAACATTAATTTGGCATGTTTTAACGGCATATTACTGTAAAAGTGTTTTATTAACCACGTTGTTCTACTGAACCGTATTTACTGTAACGCTAACGTAAGTGTGCGTAACTAGTAACATACTAAATCCTGTTTCTGTGACTGGATTGAAATCCTTTGTGAATCCTGATTGTTTAAAATCGTTATATCTTGCTAGCAGATACGATTTTGCTGAAACTATAATAATGATTCGTGGTAGTTTAAAAAAAGTTGTAATAGCAGGGTTTTTCCTGGGTCAAAAGGGTAAACATTCTCGCGTTATATACAAAATTAACAGTTAAATTTTCTCTACAGTTTCTCTCCCTCAGTTAACAAGAGCACTTTCAGCTCAGCAGTCAAATAAACCAGTAAAAATACGGCTTTGGCCGGACAAAATTTGTTGTGTACCATTCACATTTATGAATATGTGACTCTTTCTTGTTAAATTGGCTTTTATTGTAGCAGCTTACTGTTTTCATAATTATTACTGTTTTTTAAAGGATTGAATAGCATAATGTTAGGGTTGTGAGTGCTATATATGTCACCCTGGACCACAAAACCAGTCATATAAGTAGCACCAGCCAGGGGCGGATTTAGTGAATTTGGGGCCTCAGGCAAATATAGGAATGGGGCCCTACATTTGCACACATTTACTTCAATCAACCTTGAGGTTCCTTTTTTGTTTATCAAAGTAGCTGCTGCACAATGGTGCCCCATATCTCCCCAGTTTTTGGCTGAACGGAGCAGACGCAGAGAGAGGAGCGCAGTGAGAAAGACCAGGAGACCTCGCGCTCGTGCTGCAGTCAGCTTCAGATACATCATATTTTGGTTTGCTACACGCAGGACGTTCAACTCGGACACGCAGACGGTCGTGGTAATAAACACTGGTACCATTCGCGTGTCCATACTTGATGCGCATTTCGTGAAAAGCATTTTGGGGGCCCAAGGCAGTTCGCCCCTGGCACCAGCATATATGTAGCAATAGCCAAACATACATTGTATGGGTCAAAATGATACATTTTTCTTTTGTGCCAAAAACAATTAAAATATTATGTCAAATTTGCTGTTCTAAATATCAAAATATTTTCCTATCCTTACATACCATGCATCAGTGGAAAGCTAATTTATTAAGCCTTTAGATTATTCATTTCCATTTTTTCCAGGGTTGCATACAAAAAGAATATATTTTTATATACAAATGAAAAGTACTTTATGCTAAAAAAGCCCTGCATATTAAAGTGTGTTTTAATT
The DNA here is from genome assembly GCA_032359435.1 of Enteromius unitaeniatus. Classification (NCBI taxonomy): domain Eukaryota; kingdom Metazoa; phylum Chordata; class Actinopteri; order Cypriniformes; family Cyprinidae; genus Enteromius; species Enteromius unitaeniatus. Next base: position 1,494,763 of record JAUMHI010000008.1, on the reverse strand, counting down.
TGAACTTTCCTTCAGACAGCAGATCTCTGTATGACAGCTCAGCATGACCTGCATCGGCAGACCTGGATTTCTCCTAAGTGACAGTGACTCCAGTGATTCAGAGGAGCTGCCCGTGTTTGATTTCTCACAGTCAAAATCCATACAGCCCAACTTGGTAGTTTTGGACAGTTCAGACTCAGAAATGGCTCCTATTGCTCATCCACTTTCATCTTTGGAGGTCCACGCCTCCGCTGGAGTCGCTAGGAGTGACGTGTTGATGGTCAGTAGTGACAGCGAAGAGGAGGAGGAGGAGGCCATGATTCCCTTAGCTGTAAGACTCAGACAAAAACAGCTTGGTCTAGGTACAGCATCCATCAGTACAGAAGAGATCCGGGATTCCAGTGTGGTTTCCAATGGATGTTCTCGCCTCTTAAATGTTCCGGCACATCGTATCAGCCCCGAGGCCCAGCCAGTTGAACGTAACAAGATCTGTAGCAGTATAACAAGGCAGTGCAGCTCAAACACCGATGCACCATACCTCACAATAGAACCTCCACCTGAAGCAGAGAATGGCACTTACCTGGATAAACGCAAGAAAACCCCAGCAGAAGTGGAATCTGCCAGACAGGAAGCCCTGAGGAAAAGAGCAATGCGAGAGCATCAGCAGGAAGAGAAGGAGAGATTGAGGATGGAGAAGAAAGCTCTGGCTGATGCTGTGAAAGCCCTAAGGCCAGAGGAGTGCATCAAACACATGGTGGTGACGGTTGACCCAGGTAGGTGGCAGTGTGTGCCTGCAGTGCTCATCTTTGCTGTCACAGTTGCTTTCAGGGCTCTGTGTGCTTTGATACTTTTCCAGAGTTGTTAAAAAGCAATGGCATGAGGTATTAAGCTGCATTTGCTGAATGGATTAGTATTGATTAGCTGTCTCTTCCCCATAGGGCTACTGCAGCTGGAAGGTGGCGGCGCTCTCCTGACTTCCCTGCATGCCATGGGCTGCAACTGTGCCATAGAGAAGCAGTCTCTTCCTCGTAGTGTCACCTGGGCTAGACGCTCACCCTGCCCTCAGGCACGACAGCACTTTACACACAAATACACAATATTCCTTATCGTTTGCTTTAAGATGCAAATAGGGGATAAAAAATAAATTAAATTAATTCAATAAATTATTTATTTTCCTGTTATGGGTGATATTACATTTTAAATGGTATCTTAAAAAAAGTAATATTATAAAAAAAGATTATTATTATAAATTATATTTACACACTATGAAAATACTAGTACCCGTCTATAAAGGTAATTTAAAATGTAATTTAGACATCGCAAGATGTCTAAAGATGTAACGTACAGTAAATAAAGTGGTTATTTATGATGGAATTTGCTACCAGTAAATGCTACATTATACAGGAAATAAGCATTAACAATTGAATATTCAATTCATTCTGCTATATTTTGTTTGGGTGATGTAATTGCCAGAATAGTGTTTTCTGCAATATGTCAACCAAGGGATTCCTGTTGAATGTCACTGATACAGATGATGAATGTTTGACATGTTGAATTCCAGATACATGTATATAACATTATAAGATCTATATAGATTTATCTAATGTTTGTAGATAAAGAAGATGCTTAAATATCTGTGTCATGTCATATCTGGGTAGAAGTTTTGAACATCTGAACCGGGGTTTCTCAACCAGACCAGGTTCCTAACAAACCTTTTGGGGGCCCCAATAAGTCTAAAATACAGCATTTACAATATTTATTTTGTTAGTTCACATTGATAGTCTTAAGGTGAACAGTTAATCCATGCAAATTAATCCATAGAAAAAAATTGTCTTGGTAATCTTTAATCAAAATCTGATCATTTGCTTCCGCTCTAGAATAGCATTCCTTCTGATGATGAATATTAAGAACATACTTAATCATGGCCCTATAACAGTTCCTGACAGTTTCTGTGAGTGAGAGATGAGAGGACAAGCGAAAAAAATTCCTGCCCCTTCAATATTCTGTTTTAGTTAGAAATATGCCACCAATAGCCAGCAACATGCTATACTCTTAATATGATTCTAAAGATGTACTGTCAGAGGTTTGTGTTAGGTAGGTTAGAAGATATCTTGAATATTGTCAAAACAAAAAGTTTTTAATAAACAAAAATGTTTATAATTCATTTGCATGTTTTATTTGCAGACTGGTGAGATGATGTCTATTTCAGACTCAAATAGTGTAATACAAGTTCCTGTGGATGACTTTGTAACTATGATTAATAACTACTGCAAGGTAGGCTCATTATGTTCTGGTATGGTGTAATTTCTTATTGGACCATTATAATTACCTAATTAACCATTAATAGGATAATTGTTTGATATGCCCTTTTTGTATGATGTGCCAACTAAAATTTAAATTAAAATAGTTTTGTGGCTGAAAGGGCAACAGAAAAACTAGCCGTTTTGACCTTTCCAAGAAGAGTCAGAGCAATTAGGGGTAATGAATATAATTACAGGATCACCTCTCAATTATGTAAAAATTTATCCATAAGCTCTTTAAATATGCTGTTGCTCATTCTTTGAGAAATGTTTTTCTTCAGAGTTTTGACAGTCTTGGGTTATCGCTCCTGATTGGGCTCTGTGTGTTTTTTTTTTTAATGTAGAGGCAATGCAACGGTGCATTGATGGAAAGTGGCATATCTCTGACCACATGGATTCAAGGACTTATGAGCAGGAACCCAGGCAGAACCCTCAGTCTGGTTGTGATCGACCTAGAGAAGTACTTCAGGTGACTTGCTAAGAGTGTCAAACACTGATTTAATTCAATTAAAATTTCATCTAAATGCTTTGTCAAAAATACAAGCTTTACAAGTTATTTAATACTGCATTGTGAGTGAAGTATGAGAATTAAAATGAACCAGTAATATACATTTAAAATACTCTAAGATGTTTACAATTTTCATATACATTAATCGACAAATTGAGCAGTATTCATAAAACGAACATTACCATATTAGTACGTTCTAAATGACAGAAGTGAAGAGTTTAGAATTGCGTAATTTTGCATTAAATGTTCTTTTGCAGAAGCCAGAATTCAAAATGTCAGAAGAAATACCGTGAGGCAGTGCTGGGTGAGGAGAAGAATGTGGGACTTCAGGGAGGCCAGAAAAAGAGAAGAAAGAAAGATGATATCAATCAGCTTCCTGAGGTCTCGCGAGTGCAGGTGGAGGAGGTAAGCTGAACCACCTCATTGGCAGTCTATATAAATTCATGGTCATATTTGAGGTGCTCTGCTTCAACTTTCTTTCTTTTTTTTTGTCTTTTTTCTCTCACCTGTCCATCAGGCTTTGGTAGACCTTCAGCTGCAAACTGGGGTGCAGGTTCGCTTCCTCTCTACCTGGAAAGACTTCACTGATTATATTACCATGTTAACCAAAGCGGTAGCCGAGGCACCATTCAAGTGAGTAGGAAGCCAGTTTCCATATTTATCGCTCTCCAACCAGCTGCATCTTTAGCTACAGTGGTTTATTTTTTACTTGCGTATGTTTATTTCTCCCAGGCGGGAGCGAGAGAAGACGGGATTCACGTTTTGTTTGGAGAGTGAGTGGGCAGGGGGTCAGAAGGTGGACCGCTCAGGGAACGGCCTTCTGCAAGTTTGGAAGAGACAAATACAACAGCTGAACCGTGTCAGCCCTGATATGGCCAGTGCTATACTTAGTGCCTACCCCTCTCCTCGGCTTCTTGCTCAGGTTAACGCTGTTTTCAAATATGAAGCGTCTAACAGCAAATGCAAATTGGGTTTACCAATCTATTACCGAAAGACAGATTAACGAAAGGCATATAATGTAACAAAAAACAAAAACCTTTATGTATAACATTCAGTGTTTTTTGGTGTGAGATCTAATGTTTTAATGTACTTTTGTAGGCATATGCATGGTGCCAATCGGAACATGAAAAAGTCAGTCTGCTGGCAGACATACTTATTCGACGTGGAGAGGGTGTGACATCTACAACCCGCAGAGTTGGTCCAGAGCTTTCCAAACGGCTCTTTCTTTTGATGACGTCACATGATGCCCATCAGCCCCTTGATTCTGCTGTATAGATACCTCTGTCTCCTTTACACACGAATATGACAAATACCGGAAGCATTATGTAGATATTTATCACAGTTCAGATATTTTACTGCAGTTATATTTTTGTCTGTTGTGTTACTATAAATTGTTACCATTAAATGTTTCTTTAAGTACATAAAAAACATTTTGCTTAAACTTCATTTTTTCTGAAATGACCTCGGCCCAAACCTTTCTGTACACTTTTTATACAAAAAGGGGAACCTTGAAAGTTTCACTTTTTCCGGAATGCTCTTTGAGTTTTTAGTTCTCTTCACCCCAGTGGCAAATAACCTTGCACGGCAGAAGTCGAAATGCAGTAAATTCTCAGAAATGCAACGCACGCATGGTATTTCTTGGACACATTTAGGACCGGTAGGTCAGACCCAAGCTGTTTCATTTAGAATTCATTCACTTTATGTTATCCCTACATATTTTAGCAGCACTAGAGAGGGCACTGTTAATTGCAAAAGTTTCACTTTTGGCTTTTTTCCTGTTTAAGGCACTACTGCGCTCCTTTCAGAACCAAAATGGCCCCTTGAGCACACCATACTTACTGTCTAAAGACTGTAGAGGCTCATGGCTCATTTCCAGCACATTAGAGAATGGCACCTGACCAAGGAGTGTCGTGTTGCCTGAAACGAGCGGTGGGGTAACGAGCCGTTAAATGTGCTTAAGAGATGAGCTGCATGCTTCATCCCTGTCCCTGAAGGCAGTATTTCCTCTACAGTTTAAGGGATGGCATAACAAACTATGGCTAGTAGGTGTGTGCTTGTGCCGAAGGGAATTATACAAGCAGAATTATGGCAGCTTGAAAAGGGATCACCTTGGAGTGATTGTTTAGCTGAATAGTATAAAATCCAATTTCCGTGTACTCCGAACGCAGACCGTAATAGCTTTTATGACCTAGAGTCTGCAGTACTAACATCTTCAGTGGCATGTGAATGGTTGAATGGGACTTTAGCAATTGTAGGATATTGTACAATGTAACTCATCTAAACTAAATGTTTTGGAGGACAAAGAGTTTCCACATGTGTTCCATTTCCATCAAAATCCGAATATTTATGTAAGAGCAAAGGGTTTGTATATCTTCAGCTGCAATGTGCATATATGAGTCATGACTACTCCACAAGATAGATTGCACCCTGTAAAGTATTTCTGTTCAGCGGAGTAGCAGTTTCTCATTTCTGCTGCACGCAGGATTCTTCCTGCTTCTTGTTGGAGATTAATAAGGATTGGGAGTGGCGGTAGGTCAACGTCGGCCACCTTCACTCACAGTCAATAGAGTGGGAAGCAAAGCAGGGCTGTTAGTCACTGTCTTTCCCTGGATATTCTCAACTTAGCTCATCTCTTGGAAAAATGTGCCTTCTTATCAGCCGCCACACAAGATGAAGTGCCACAGGCAGCGCTGTTTATGGTTTCGTGAGTTCGTTTTGTTCCAGTTCCAGTTTCGTATTCTTGGCAGAGTGGGTGCACTTCCAATTTCTTGGGTTGTGCCACATTAACGCCACCTGTAGTGCGCTGACCATCCGCTGAGAGTGGCATAATAATAACACGTTTCCTCGGGCAAGTGATATGGCAACAAGACAAAGCCTCTGATCCTTCCATTGCATTCTCGGTGTGTTTTGCCTTGGCGCTCTGTGAATCACGATCCACTCGCGAGCCACTTGCTAAAACGACAAGAGAGAATGTCAAATAGTCCAACAATCTATTTCAGAGCATGAGTAGGCCGGCCACTGTGGTATTGGTTTCTTTGCCACTAGCGTTCAATCAATGTTTCCTCCTTCTCTTTAAAAATAAATCATTATATGGCTCTGCTTCTGCCTTTCTTTTTGTTCATTTGCAAATCAGATGCAAGCGATTCAAGTGTTCAGATCCAGCTCTTGTGGGAAAAGAGATGCAAAACCCTCAAAAAAACAACTTTTGCTGCCAGAGCTAGAGGCTTTTTAACTTCAGAGGGAAAACATTGCATTGTTATTGCAGAATTTTGTTGTCTACCTTGCCCTCTTCTACCAGCCTTGTTTTAGACTGCACATATGTACAGAGTTTTCTTCTCTCACTGTGGATTTTTGTTGTTTTTTTGTTCCAGTCGGTTGGCTGAATTTTTGATTGCCACATGAGGGCAGAATTGCTTCACACTGACTGTACACTAACTAGACCAGTGAACCCACTGTTGCTGTTCTCAACTTTATGTTTTATTGAACATCACATTGCAATCCAAGACAGGTTGTTCTTAAAACTGTAAAAACATACAAATGTTACAATGAACTACGCAGTTTGCTATCATGACATATGCTAATCTGTATGATTTGAGTGTTTAATGTCTTGTGTTTTGGTGGTTTCTTTCTTTTAGCAGCCAGTAATTCCCTTCCACAATTTTCTGCTCCCTGCAAGTGAAATATAGTCTGGATTTATTTATTACCCTGCAGATTCCCTCATGAACCAAACTCCATTTTGGCAAATTATGGGCTAGATTAGATAAAGTCATAAATTAATTTGCTTTTGAAAGTTTGATTGGACACACATCCTTTAAAACTGTATTTTCCAGGCGAGTAGAGAATAAATATGTAGCACTGCAGTGCCTTACTAGCTTAACCTCCATTCGGTCCTGCACAGGTGATCTACAATGCAACAGCAATGTTTGGTCTTTAATCAGTCAAAGAGGAGCCATGTCACAACCCTCTTGTTCGCCAGCATTAAATTTAAGGCTCTGAAGATAGCATGCATAGGGCCACCTACCTGTCTGCAAGCTTGCTCTTAAACACTCTCCTTCAAATGTATTCTCCTTATTCCCTGCAGTCAGTCAAAGTGTGATGCCTGGTGGTTTTACATCAAAACCTCTACACTCCGACAATGGTGGAACATGTTCAGTAACACTTTTTTTTTTTAATAGTCAACTTTGGACATTCTGCTTACAGTGAGAAATTTTGCAACTACATGTCAAATAGCAGTTATTAGAGTATTAGTAGACCATCTGCTTAATAACTTCTAATACTTTATTTTAAATGGGTCCACAACATACTGGCTAAGTTTAGGTCAACCTATTCTACTAACCCTAAACCTACCCTAACATCTACCTTGAGAGATAGTAGACATGTAGTTGCAAATGAATGAGAATTAGTTGACATTACAAAGTTACTTATAGTAAGTAGACTGTCTAAAGTAGACTAGCTAAATAAATTGTAACATGTTCTTTCTTTGGTCTTTCTTTACCTAACAGCAGGTTCTACAGATGTTCTTTACACTAATGATTCTTTTAAGACTTGTTCACCTTAAAGCTTCTTTACCTAAAATGGTTATTATGCTCTGAAAAACCTCCTTTGTAATCTTTATTTTTTAAAGTCTATCATAAAATATGTAAGAGGCAAATTTAAGTAAATTCTTTCTAACTACATCTTAAGCACATTTAGTATCCTCAAAGAACATCCACACTCCAAAAGGCCACCAAAAAGCAGATAGAGAATCTCATTGATGGTCCTTATAAAATCAGATCATTATCTCTGTTTTCCGCTCACTTTCTCCTCACAATCTAAGTTTCGCTGTGGGAGGCTCTGCTCTCCGAAGGGTGCTTGAGAGTTTGAGGCTGCTGTGTGGAATCAGGCCAGGGCTCTATTTACTTTAGCTCCCAGGCCTCAGCCCTGCGGGGACCCCTAATCAATGCCCGCCTCTCGCCCTCCTCATGATCCCTCTCCCGTAGCGACCTGATGCAATCGCTAATTGGGCTATTTGTGTGGAGCCGAGCGAGCCTGACGTTCTTGCTGCTTGTCAGTGTGTGTGTTTTATGATGTATCCGGGCCGTTTACTTATTTATTTGAAGCATGCACCTTCTGGAGTCTGTAAGGTGGTTTTGATGGACTGCGTCCCGAAGGAGTCTCCCGAGGCCATCCGCGTGTCTGCGAGCGTGTGTCAATGTGTGCGAGACGCCACGGCGGTGTCCTGCTCGCCGCCGCTCAGCATTCATTACACACCGTCACCCTCTGGGGCGTTTTTATTAACATTCCAATCAGTGCCATGCCAGATTGCTCGATCTGCAGAAACAAATTGGGAATAGTCTTTGATATAAGGTTGAAAACACTCTGACAAGAGGAGGCACACAAATATGATTTTGTGTGCACGGCACATATTAAGATTTGGTCAATGAGCCAAGCCAGGGCCATTACTCCTGTGTTTGTTATTTAAATGCCTTTGCACAACACCGGCACCTGGAGTATCTCTTTCACACGCTAGGAGAGCATTGGGAAGCTGCCGGTTCTTCCTGAAGTGAGCACTTTTCCAGTTTTCTCTCGTGATCCATTGTTGTCTTTATTTCCTTTTTCCCTGCAGCTGACTGATTCTCCGAATGGAGGTGCTTGACAGTCACCGTCGTCTGCAAAAGACACACTTTATTCTCACAGGAAGGCAGTGGGGAGATGGAAAGATGAAGGTAAGACAGAGGGTGTCATTCATCGTGTCTCTCAATTCACAGGTCTGTCACACTCCCCTCAATCCGCTGAAGGCTTCGCAAAGGCTTAGTGCTTGAGGTTCTTTGGTCAATAGCTGTGCTTGACCTTTTACACCCAAAAAAGTTTGTGCGCTTTCCCACAGCGTTGTCATGTATGAGTATCGCTTCTGCCTGACAGGTCTCGGGATCAATCCGAATTCATGTCAGTAATATCTTCTCACAGCTTGCTTTCCTTAACCTGGTGCTCAGTTCCTGTCTGAATGACGTTAGTGGTGTCTGAGCTTCACAGGAGATGACCTAGAATGATGGCGATGAAGCATCTTTGGCAATGAAAATGTATAAATCTGGTGATTTTACACTCTATTTCTCTCTCTCTCTCTCTTTCTGTCTGTCCAAGGTTACGCGCTATTTCCACTTTCTATTAAATTAATCTTTAAGTTGTAGCAAACTGAAGGGAATAAGTGCTGTAAAAAAATACATATGAGAGTCCATTTAGGTGCACCAATATTAAAAGGCTAGTTTACACAAAAAAAAAAAAAATTCTGTTATTAATTACTCACCCTCTTGTAGCAAACCTGTAAGACCTGTTCATCTTTGGAAGACAAATGAAGAAATGTTTTATTAAATTTGACAGCTTCTTTATCCTACATATTCAGAAAGCTCTCAGATTTCAACAAAAATATATGAATTTTATGGGTTTAGAGCAACATGAAGGTGGATAATTAATGACAGCAGTGTTAATAAATCAGTAGTGCTTTTAAATATTTATTTTGATTTAGCATTATGTGTTTATTTATTTCCCAATATAAATTTTGAGTGTATATTTTGATCTTATTTCGGTTTATAACCAATGTACAGCATTTTACTTCTCTTAAATCTATTTACTTTCAGTTCACTTTAGTACATTTTCATTCATGCCTGAAGGTTAATAGTATCTTCAGCTTTAGCATGGCTTAAAGTTCACAGAACAAAAACAAAGCCTATTTTCTGAGCGTGTGATATCAACTTCATTATTTGTACGAACAAAACAATAAGGTCAGTAAATATGCTTATTACAATGGGGCCCTTCCGCTTTCATGTATTTCTTCTTTTTAAATGTCTGAATATTTGAAGTTATTAACCTTGGGATAAATGCTGGAACTCTCAACATATGAGAAAAGGCTTGCATAGTTCCCCTCCATTGCCATTAAAACACATAAAAAAAAAAACTCATTGCAATCCGTAATTTATTTTTTTTTCTTTGTGAAGGTGAGGCTTTAAAAAAATCCTCACAGTGCATCCCTTTCTTTGCTGTAGTTCTTAGTTGTAGAAACCATAAACATGATGAAGTGAGACTGGCTTTTTCATCATGCTTTAAGCTTTGGTGTAATTCAAATGCTCAAGCTGGTAAATAATTCAGGGAAGTTGATGTACTTTGTGTTTCCTGAGCTTTGGGATTTATGTAATTTTCCCAACACCAAATGGTGATTGATAGACAGATAATGATGTAATTATCTTAGTGAGATTTGGTGCTCTCCTATTAAAGGGGATAATGTTGCTGTTGTCCTTCTGGAATTCAGTTGCTAATTTTACCCTTTAGAACTATTATAAAACGACAGCCGACATCCTGGAATGAAGGGATCGTTTAAGGTGCACAGTCTGATGGCGTGATACAAAGGTTAAACTCTTCTTTTCTGAGCCAGCATGTAAAAGTTGAATGTGAATACTTGCTCAGAGCTTTTGAAGGATTACATCCACACTTTGTTTTATGAAAGGACTAAAAGGTCACATGGCTTAATAGAGAAACCAATTACTTCAGCTCCTCTTGATAATGAGAATGTTGATCAGTCCTCGCATTCATGTATCAGATTTCCTCACAGCATTTATTATTTATTATTTCCAATTTAAGGTCTATTAAAAACATTCTTGTTGATTGGGTTTTGAGATGATTTTCGAACACACATTGTTCGCAGTTGTCATGTGTCTCTGCATGACTTTGTTGTGTTTGGAACTTTAAAGTCTGGTAATCCTACTTTTTTGATGATCCCCAGTTTCCCCCCCGTAACTATTTACAAAGTCAGAGTCTAGTGTATTCAAGCCTTTAAATGCTTTGACTCTTATGTTTGCGTGACATTCATACATAGGGGTTAGCAGCAACAAAACAACTACATTTTCAGTGAGAGTGATTTCCAGTGGCACGATTGACTGTTGGCAGCGCACTGTGGGAAAGTGCAGTTAAAGAAAATTACTCATTTTAAAAGGAAAAAAGTTGTTAATGCTACTTTGAGATGTCACTGTATCTCACCACACACACATATTAAATACACATAATAGTAAAATGTCTCAGTTTAATTTATGCATCGATAATTATTTTTGTTCCTGATATAAGGCATTATGCACTGCTGCAATTTATATTCAGATCTTGCCTCTTAGAATCTTCATTTTTAGCAGCAAGGAAACTCATCCTTTATCCTGTTTTAAATTTCCACCTATAACTTTAGGCCATCCAGAGGTAGAATCACACTTCATGTCCAGTAGTCACTCAGCAACTGTGAACATCCCATTATGCGGTACAGTCTTGCCCTAATTTCTATTTTTTGCCTAGTAGATACATTTCAAGTTCAATAACCATCTAAAAAAGTATATTCAAAAAGTAGGTAGACTGAGTTTAAACTCATTAAAAATGTTTTCCTTTCATCGGGCTCATAATGAAATATGATCATCTCACGGAATGTCTGAAAGCAGCCTTCAATCTATAACTTTTACAGACCCCAAACACATTATAAATAGAAATAAAACATATAGTAGTCAGCATTTGAAGTGGATCAAAAAGATGTGTCTGCAGTAAACAATGCAGTTCACTCACTGGTCCTAGTTTGCTGTTGAAAGTCTTATGATTGTATTAATATGTGTGTATATATATATATATATATATATACACACACACATATATATGCTGTCAAATCCTGACCATGAGAAAGCATGCAACTAGAGTACACTTACTTTAAATTTGGAAGCTTTGTGAAGAGGAAGTTTGTTTGAGGGCCACTTAGTTTGGCTTTAATTTTGACAACATTTTTATGACCACACAGGTAGGCTATTCCTAAGTGTACTCTTGTTTTTGAAATGCGAATAAGATGTCCCTATCATCCTAGTAGATAAATATCACTTAAATTTAAAATTTTAAGTCATACTTCTAGGGTGTCATACATCAGCTAAGCACCTATGATTTTTCAGTCACAGTTCTGTGCACTAGATTGTATGTTAGGCACATTACACATTTGTGAGTTTTGTGTTATCATTTACATGTTTGGAGTGTCTTAAACTCCATCTATGCTTATTGTTGTGAGTTCTGCTTTATTATAACATGCAACTGGGAATGCAACATTTCATTAGATTTGTAAGGTATTTATTACAAATTTATTTATATACAAATATATTTATTACAAAAGAATACATTAATCTTTCTCTATATGCTAACTCTTAATCACGATTTAAAAATAAAATTGTATACCTTTGCTTTGAGTTCACATGTTTTGATGTCTAAATATTGAGGAAATTACAGTCTAGTATTTCTGTCATAAATGGCAAAATATTAAAGATTAAAGGAAGATTTAAATGATAGTAGTAATAGTAATAGCTTAAGTATGATAGCAGTCATTTGTTATAATGTATATTATTTATTATATATTATGTATTTTAACACATTTGTACAATAAAACCATATAATTGCTTTTGAAATGTTATTTAAAATATATGTATACACTACCAGTCAAAAGTTTGGAAACAGTAAGATTTTTTTAAAGATGTTTCTTATGTTCATCAAGGCTGAATTTATTTGATAAAAAATACAGGAGGAAAACGTAATACTGTAAAATATTTTTACCATTTAAAATAATGGGTTTCTATTTTAATATACCTTAAAATAGAATTTATTTCTGATGATTTTCATCAGTCATAACTCCACATTAAAGTGTTGCATGGTCCTTCAGAAATCATTCTAAAATGCTTATTTATTATTAGAATTATCAAGGTTGTGATTCCTAATATTTTTTTTTTTGGAAACTGGATAAATAAAAAGTTATAAAGAACATAATTTATTAAAAATATAAATATTTTCTAACAATATAAATCTTTGCCATCACTTCGTATCAATTTAACAAATAGCTGAATAAATAAATAAAAACAGAATAAAAATTTTAAGTTTTGGATGATAGTGCATATGGTTAGAAAAGGATTTCTATTTAAAATAAATGTTCTTCTTTTTAATGTTTTAATGTTGCAGCACAACAGTTTCCAGCACTGATAATAAATCAGAATATTAGAATGATATTTGAAGTATCATGTGACACTAAAGACTAGAGTTATGTTTGTGATGCAAAGTTGAATTTTCAGCATCTTAAATTAGATTTTAATGTATATTTCACAATAATAATTACACCAAATAAAAATGACAATATAATTTTTTTCATGTATTTTTGATCAAATAAAAAATGCAGCCTTGATGAAACATCTTTTAAAAATATAAAATGTTCACTTAGATTTCTTATTACCACAAAAATAATCTAATTATTTGATTACTATTTCTGCAAACATTTCTACACACAACTTAAAATATGATCCTGCATTTGAAAACGTGAAACAAATATAACCCCTAAGAAGCTGCCATTGAGATCTTAATGGACAGCTCTCTTCAGGTGTTATAGACCTCATCAGGATTAAACCATTGCAATGCTTGGCTCAAGATAATCAGAGAATCCTCAGGCAGTAAATTATTTGATTGCTGAAATATTATAAACTGCTGATTTATGTTTTGAATGTTTGACAGTGGGAACACAAATTTAATCTAATAGATTCAAATTTGTGTTTTTCAATAGTGTAATTATGCCATTTATGTCTTTTGTTCCTTTCTTCTTAAACAATCAGCAGTCTAGATACACAAGATTAAATCTCACAGACTGTATATATATATATATATATATATATATATATATATATATATATATAACAACAACATCATCAACAAGAAGAACTGCTGGATGATCTCACCTGAGACAGTGTGACCCGTCATTACCGATGTCATTCAGCACTTGATGGTGTGTACCTGTTAGCAGTATCAGTGATGTACTACAGATCAGTTGTTACCATGGTCACCACAATGGAAGTGCCAGTTATATTTTGTGCCGGTGTAATATCCTTTAGACTCAAAGCAATTTCAAAGTTTTTTTTTCATGGTGTACCAAACCATATGTACACTGAGAATACTTCTTAGTGCATGCACAGTGTGTATTAACTATGTGTAGTTTTCTTCAATTCAAATTGCACGGTAATTTTACAGTAACTTTTTTTTCTGTCATTAATTACTCATCCTCGTATCGTTCCAAACCTGTAAGACCTTCGGAACACAAATTAAGATGTTTTTGATGATATGTTTTGTGATGCTACGAGAATACTTTAGAGAATATTACTGCGTAAGCGTTCCTCTTGACGTAAACAGCTGCAGATTATTCGCATACTTTCATCCGGATGTCAACAAGGCTTATTACGTCAAATACGTTAAAGCTTGCGTATGCAGTGCATTAAGATACTCTCTAAAATGGTGGAACACGTAAGTCACGGGAGAAATTTGCACAAAAAAGTAAAAGGGAGGTTGATCCACTAATGTCACATGGACTGTTTTACCAATGTTTTTGCTACGTTTCTGGATCTGGGATAATTTCAGTTGTGTTGCTGTCTATGGCTCTCTGATATCATCAAAAATATCTCAATTTGTGTTCCGAAGAGGAACGAAGGTCTTATGGCTTTAGAACGACATGAGGGTGAGTAATTAATAGGATGTACTAATCTGGATGTACTAAAAATATAATTCTTTAAATGTTCTTTATACATAGTAACAGTTCTTTTTAGAACCATATCATCCTTCCCATTTTATGCTGAATTTGTTCTTTGTGTTACAGAGTTTAGGATTCTTTATTCCCACCTTTTTGTCATATCATTACTGATTTATTGGAGTTCCACCATCCAACTACACAGACAGAAAGTTATACTGTAGCCACACTGCAATTTGAGTTTTTTTGAAAAACACTTTTTGACCTCAATTTTTACCTGAACCAAATGTTCATTTTGTATGACCACATCACCTTGTTTGTGTCTGTCAGATGCCCCTTCATTGCAAAGGAACGAACAGCTGTATAGTGTAATTTATTCCTTTTACGCAGCCTTAAAAAGACAAAATTTCATCTAAATGGCTTTTTTTGAGGGCTCGTCTGTGCTTTTTTAATGGAATAACATCTGTTCTGCTTCATCGTTTGGTTGCAGTCCATCTTTTCACCTCATTCAGCCAAGTATGTAAAGATTAAGTACTGTTTTGTAATGTTTCTCGCATCTACTGTGCTTTAAAAATGTTCCAGAGGAAGACGTCGAAAAGGAACCTATTGTTTAAAAATTGGACATATCACTGACTCAATGCCTTCACTTGTACGTATAACAGAGTTACTGGAGACTTTGAGGGAGGCACAAATGTCGTTTTTGAAGACGGCTGAGAATGTATTGACATGCTGATAGGAAATATCTAGCCAGGGGACAAATGTGTTGGCTGCTGATGCATTAATTGGAAAGGCGGCTGTGGTGTTCACAGCTCCTGCTGGGAGCTCTGCCTTTCCTCAGACTTATTCAAAACGCATCCAGACAAGCACCCGCGGCTGCTTCACACACATTGTGCCGAAACCAACGCGAGGAATCTGGCAGGTTTGCCACATTGTCGGCCAGTGTTGTCTGGGCAGGCTGACGGAAAGCAAGACAGATGAGTGTAGTCATTTTTTCTCTTATTCACATCTCAGTTGACAGGGAGCAGTTTCAAAATACTAGTCCTTTTTGAGAAATGGCGACTTGACAAGGGTGATGAAAAGGAGCCGTGATGAGGAGTGTGGATCTGTCAGTCTACCCCAGATCTAACTATACACACCACAGACAGGTAAATCTCACTCTCTCACATTGACATTGAGTTGGTTTTCTTTTTACAGAAACATTAAAGCTGGTCTCTGACCAGAAAAAAAGGACTACCACAGCTAGGAGCCTTTAGTGTGACGTATAATATATAGAACTCAGAATGTTAAACACTCTGAATGATCCAGTGAACAAAAAAAAAAAAAAAGAAAATAAGAGAAACATCTATCGTTCTGGTTTGTGTTGAGAGGTTCAGTTAACTGTCCTTTACTCTGACAGATGGGTGCTTTCAGCCTGCTTTATTCAGTAAACTGCTGACTGAGATAGAAGAATAAGCATACTGTATACAACTGAATAGACAAGCTCTTAGGCTCCACGCAGGGGCCTGGTCTGCCAAATGCTTTTTGGTAATGTAATGACTTTAGTTCATTCGCAGTGAGTGAGCACCTTTGTGCAAAGACGGAATATATGATGAAACTGATGTGTTAGAAGGAAATGCAAGTTGATGCACTGACAAGCCTGGGATTGAATCTGAAAAACAGTGCATGTTTAATGCGATGCTGGAGGATTGAATTTTTCACACACTGTAGTGGGATATAAATTCAAGTAGGTACACCAAAAAAATGAAATTGAGCATAATAACTGAGAAAATTTTAAATGACATGTAATGTAATTTAAAAGTAACATTTGTCAAAAATAGTAATGATTGTGATAATTTGAGATACAAAGTAACAATTATGAGAATTCAGTTTGCAGTTGTCAAAAAAAGTAACAATTGAGAGATATAATGTTGGTAATAATTAATTGTCATAAAAAGTAACAAATGAGAGAGAAACTAACTGTGACAAAGTTGCAGTTATAAGAAATAAAAGTACAGTTTTGAGATAATTTTGCAATTGTCAAAAGAAAAACAATTACCTATTGTTTTTTCTTCTAATTGTTCAGTGGTTCATAAAAGTGAATCACAGTCCTCAAACAATATTTCAATTGCATAAAACAATTGACAAAAAAACCCAGGCAGTCACATTGTCATACATCATTTTGAAAAATAACACAATAAAAATGTTAGAATAGCATGATTTTTGAAAATGTAAAACAATTTTGTTTTTTTGCAAATGAACTCTCTTCATATATGTATACAACTGTGAGATATTAACTCACAATAGTGAGAAAAATCTAAAATTGCAATTTAAAAAATAGTCACAATTGTGAGATATAAAAATATAAAGTCCTAAATATCAATCTGTAAAAAGATATACACTTTCCTTTTTCAGTGGCTTATAATTCTGGGGAATATTGACTTTCTGACATGGTGGTATAACCTCAAGAAGGAACACAGAAGTGTGATTCCTCAAACAATAGTATTATTGAATAAAATAATTTTACATAACAGCAGGTAAACACCAAAAGGCTAAAGGGTATTAAAAGCACCACAAACAAATTCAATAATGCATCGACTGCCCTTTTGCACATTGATTGTTCATTAGATGTCACAACGCTATCATAATTTATATGATGTCAACAAATTAGTTTTGTATACTATTGCATAACCCCCTCAGACTTTATTTCCTTAAAGGTTACAATAATCAGACTCTGTAGGATAGCTTTGCTTTTCCAGGAAAGTCTTTCAGAAACAAAATGCTTTTAACATATTGTTTTGAGCCCTAGGAGACGAGGGGAAAAAGAAAAAAAAAATTGAAATTAGACGAAGACAAATAGTTGTGTCCATGTGGTGGACTTTGGATTTGCCAACAATATCTGAGAAAGATGAGAGTGTCAAGGCTCTCTCCAACAAACACACAGTGCCCTAGATGCAAAACAAAAGAAAAAGCAAACAATACCAAAACAAAACCAGTGTCTTTTAAAATGTGCATTGCCACTTCAATTTGTCTGCAGCTGGGTCACATCTCTTGTTCTTATTATATGTGTGACTCTATTAGAATGAATGCTCGGGAATCACAGACTCTGCTCTTCAGAAAAAAAGGTCCTATATATATATATATATATATATATGTAGATATATATATAGATATATGGACAAAAAGGTTCTCAAAGCATCTTTTGCGTAAAAAATAAAGAAAGTGCTAGAAGTTTGGGCTGACATGGGCATACGAAAATGAAAGAATTTCGATTTGTTACAATTAATTAAATTGGAAAGCAGTTTTGTTTTTTTTGCTTACCCCTGATATTAGATGGATTATTTTACAGATCTCCTTGTAAACTTTCTGGACCTTAATTGTGGTAATTCCATTGCTGTCTATGGGAGAGCTCTCAGAAATCATCAAAGATATCTTAATCAAAAAAAAAAAAAAGATTTTTTTTTTTACATTTAAACAAAAGATCAACGCACCTAACATACTGTAGCCTAACACATCTTGTAAACATGGAAGCTTGTGTGTGATGCATAAGAACCAATGAGATATTTGCTAAATCGTACATATTTTACGAGTGCCAATTCGTATGAATTTGTACGAATGATCTGTACCTAACCTCGCGCCTAAACCTACCCTTAACTGGAGTTTAGAAAAATCGAGTGAGGTTGTACGAATTGGTACGAATTAGCAATAAAGTAAATACGTAGGAATCGGCCGTGAGACTGTGTTGGTTACGCTGACCTTTAACAGACTGACAGAAATTCAACCACAAATGATGACAGATTTTCATTTTGTGGTGAACTGTCCCTTTAACACCTGTAAACAGTAGTATAAGTATTATCTTACAGCATTTATCATTTTCATGGACGGCATAAAAATAAAACTATAAAGCTACAGCTGCATGCTTTCAGTGTTTAAGCTTCCACTAATCTTTAACAGCAGGTCTAATTCACAGGCTTTATGGGAGTTCATGCCAAGGTCATAGTAGGCCTGAGGATGCGTGTAACACATGTGCACGTTACTTTAATTTTAAACTGAACTGATGATGACAAGGGCAGCTGTAAATATATTTCGAATCATATTTTAACAGCAGACCAGTTGGGGAGGCGAGAGAGCGAGGTTGGCATGTTCTGACTTCTTTATCTGCTCTTCAAATGATTGGAGTGGAGGGTAGCCCATTACGTTGGCGGTACTCTGAGTTGAGGTTGATGCTAATCACAGCAGCTGTGATCTTTTCGCTCAGTCCAGGACTAGAAGGCTTTGAATGTGATACAATCTTTCTTACTCCACCTTTTCTCTTTTAATGTTCAGAGCATATAGAACAGCAAAGGTGTGTTAACCAAGAGCTGATTGCAGTAACAGATATGACTGCTGATAAGATGTTAAGGGGCTGTTTGTGGAAACTGCAGTGCACCAGGCACTTGGATGTGTCTTGTGGGAAGTGGGCACGCTTCCCACTGTGAGGCTGATTATGCCAGCCAGGCCCTTCACAATAAACAGATGGCTATGGCAATCATGATCATTTTATTTATTTATTTTGCCTTCCAGCAATTCGTTAGATTTGGGAAATATTTTATCCTTATTATATGTTAGCATAACATCAAACTAAATATTTGTTAAAGGAATAGTTCCCTTATAAAATGTAAAGTTTTACTTGTCCTCGTGTTGTTTCAGACCCATATGACTCCTTTATGGAGTGAAACGCAAAAGGAGCAGTGTAGCAGAATGTTCATGCTGCTCTTTTTTTAGTAGTTTTTAGTTTTTATGTAGAAAGAAAAGAAATTCAATATTTTTTCTGGAAGCCTGTTTCTGCCATGGGATAAAACATTTAACTGGAACACTTTTCCCCAAAATTCTGAGCATTTTTCTTTTTTATTAAACAAACATTTTAACTAAACAAAAAAATGAAAAGGGTCATTGTGTGACATTTTATCTCACAATTCACGGGTTTCTGCAAGGCTCATTTGAAATACGTCCCTCTTCATATATTTCTGTAAAACTGAAAAAAATTACCTATACGAATCGCTGCAGTTTGCAGTTGAAGTGAACTTTAGCAACCTAGACTCAACAACAACAGCATTTCAAGTCTATCTATCTACATAAAATAGTCATATGAGTTCAGTTATTTACTGTATATGTATTTTTTTTTTACACATACATTTTCATTCAAGACAATATACTGTAGATCAAAACATTTTCAGCTTTCTAAAGCATTTTTATAATTTTTCACAATTGTTTTGTTGCATCTCTTTGGCATATTGCATTGTTTACTATTAGTGAATCTAATAAATATTTATTCATTAGGGAAATAAGTAAATGCATGCACATACTTTTCAGAATCTAGAATGCAGCAGCACTCCAATTATTATGTCTAATCACCGGTTATTGGTGAGAGCGTAAATAGACATTGGCAGAAAGACTGCGTATGGGGTTGTGAGCTGATAATTACAGGTTTATGTGTTTTTTTCACAGGGAAGGTTGCAATTATTCAAGGTGAGAAATGTGAATGAAGCCATGGCAACATGCCAATTTTTTTCTCTAATCTTCTCAATACTGTGTTCCTTTAGAATTAGTAATCTAAAAAAAAAAATTAATGAGTAATTAAAAATGTTACAAAATAATAAAAAGGTTAATAAAACAAATAGAAAGTTAGTATGTTTCATTTATTACAATTGACAGTTGACAATTGACAGAGTTTTATATTTTATTAATTGATCTTATGCATTCATACATTTGCGTTTATACACTTGCATTCACAGACTGATATTATGTATTATTAAGTCTATATATATATTTTCTGAAGCCACTTATAGATCCTTTTTTGAACGTCCAAAGCAATCAGGGTTTTTGGGCAGATATTTGCTGCCCAGTATGCAGTGAATATTCATCTTTTTTTTTCAACACAATAGCAGGTGCTGTCAATTGAATGTGCGAGGCTTCCGATATCATTCGATTTTAGCTGTATAAAAAGATATATTTGTTTTTATTATTGAAATTACACTGCTTTGTTTTGCTGGTCATTGCACAGTTTTTTTATTGCATTTTCTGAGTTGAAAAATAAGGTTGTCAGTCATAGTCAAAGTGCAGTACTGAAGTATCCCAAAGGTGCCACCATTTCCTTCAATGGCTGTAAACAGGAACCAATGGCTAAAAAATAGATGAACCAGAGTTTAAACGGGTTGTCAAATGTTAGTTTCAAAAATAGGTATTTCAGGAGTCTGTAGATCTTATGCAAAACACACGAGGAGCTGAACAGGAAAAGGTCATACAGGGAAGAATTGGTGGAATCATATGACACTTGTGACATTGAGTGTGTAATATTTTTTGTTGTTGAGAGGGATTTTGCCGAGAGCCCCTGTAGTAGCAAATAATCATTCTGTGATTGATCCTCTCCACTTTTGCTAACATCCTGCTGCCTTTTACAAATAACTGACTGTGCAGTGCGTGTGCGTCTGCATGTGTGTGTGATAGAGGGAGACGGAGAGCGAGAGAGAGAGAACACATGCAGTATATAAGACCGTGTCATTATGTGAGGTGAGCTTTGTATCTGACCAACACAAATCTTTAGCACATAGAACAAGACATCTCACCCTGGGGACCAACCTCACACTGTGCTTAAAAGTAATTGTTTCTCCAGTTGTAAAGCGTCTTCGTGTGTGTTTGTTTGTGTGTTCATGAACTCCTGCTGCACTGCTCAAACCCTTTTCCTGTGTTTCTTCTGTGATAACTGCTGTGTTCAATACTGAGATGTTGGTCTGACACACACGCACACACGATGGTGAGCACAGGAGTAAGTGTGCTAGCTGAGGTCAATATAGAGCACATCCCTGCATCTGTTCACACACACACCGCAGCAGCTGCAGTGGCAAAGGTCCAGACAGCCCTGCAGAGCGCCCTTCACCCCGCAAGACCACACTCCTGCATATGCACAATTAATGCAAAAAAAAAGAGAAAAGGACATTGGAAGCCTATGTGCTGTTGTTTTTCTCCCAGCAGGCATCTCGGATTGTAGTGTGCAAAGGGCACTAAATATGTATAATTTAACAGCTTAGTTTTGACCTGGGTTAATGTCAGAGCGTAATCCGTAAGTGATTAATTGGCTCGGTCGGAGAGGCATTTGTTGGAATGATGTTCTTCATTATATGTTTGCATAGATGAGATAATACAATAAAAGCAACAGCTACTGTAGCTTGTGAATAAAATATTAGCTTTCAAAAAAGGGTGTCTTTGAATGCAGAAGTTAAATATTTATAGAAGAGGTCGATTCAAGTTATTGTTTCTGTGAATTTTAGAATAAAACTTCAAAAAATGACACAAAATTGACCCTGATACCTGGTACACCAAAAGGGGGGAGTGTGTGTACAGAATTTACACACATTTTTGAAGAAAATGCTCCAGGAAATAAAAGTGAATAATAATAAGAGAATAAATAAAATAAAACAGAAATCAACTGTTTATCATAAATTCTTTCCCCCAATTTTTTTTTAAATCAATTTTGAATATTAAAAAAATGATCACAAAATTAAAATTGCTGCTACAGTACATCACAGGTACATGGTAAAGAGGTAATATAACACACACAAAACATTTGACAAAGAAGTCATTATTTTTGTGAATGTTTTAATTAACTGATACATTTATATTAATATCGACACTGCAACTGTACTTTACAATGTTTTTAGTCAATTTACTTTATTTGTGACTCATGACATTTCTACTGTGTTGAATGTATGTTGTTCAAATCCCAGAGAACTCAGCCCACAAGGACAGCGGCATCAGATAACACGGATGAGATGAGGGATTGTGGGATTGAAAGGCCGCTTACAGAGAGTAATGGCAGTGGGGAAAGCTATCATGAACCTGATGGGTGGACAGTCTGTTCCTACTTGTGTCCCTGCCTCCTTAAAGTGGACTGATCTAACTCTGTCTGTTTGGTTTCTCTCCTGCATTTGTCATGGTGATGATGACCTGACAGGCCAACCTGGCCACCCTGAGATGAAACTGCAGCAGCCTATTTCCTGCCTCCATTTCCCTCTGCTCCCCAAAGACAACAGGAAGGAAATGAAAGAAAGAGGGTGCTTCCTTTTCTCCTGTATATTTTATATCATTTATTTTGCTTGTCTGCCCATCCTTCTCTCTCCCTCTTCCTCTCACATACATGTACAAACACACTTTGTAAGAGAAGACTCAGAACGGATTGAATAATTCCCTTTGTAAAATCCAAAGGTTTTTCTTCTACAAAGGTTAAAGAAAATTCCTTCCAAAACATTTCCCAGGAGCACTAAAACATTCAATAAAGGAATACATAGCTATATATTTTTCTGCAGTAGTCATATTTGTGTCCCAGAGGACTATATGGTAGCAAAAATAAAAATAAAAAAAGCAAAGCACCAAATTAGATTATTAATAAAAGGTAATTAAAATTGTTAGTATCATACACTTGGAATTCATCACATGTACATGTACAAACCAATACTACATTTACTGTAAACCTTACTGATATGTATCATGAAAAGCGCTATACAAATAAATTTGAATTGAAAAATTGAAATTGAATCACATTTTGCTATGTTTAAAGAACAAAGAGCTTTTTTCCACAAAAAGTTTTGACTTCTTAATTTGAGATTGACGTGTCTCAAGCCGGTTTGTTTAAACGTAATATTATTTATTGATTTATTACATGTAATCACACTGAGTGGCATTTTCTGCTTTTTGACTTGTGAATTTCAAGTACAGTCTATTTATATTAAACAGTTGTCATACACACATCACTGCACGCTCACTGTGTCTTCCTGCTAACAAGGAAATGCCACTTAACAGCCGTCCAGAAATGTCTCTGTGATGTCACTTCCATAACATGCATGAAATGCCCTTATAATAAAAAAAGACAATGAATAAAACATGTTCAATGCCCAGTCAGGGCTGTTATATTATTAAAGTGGACTTCTACATCAAAGCACATCATGACTTAAAGCAGTGGGTGCTTTGCGTGCGTTGACAATGAGCCGAAAGTCACTGATGTGAAACATTTTTTTAATGCCTGTAAAATGAAGATTACGCAACCACAATCTCAATAGGTTGTTTGCACAGGCTGAAGAGATTCGTCTTCATAGGAATCAGTAGCAGAAGTGCAAAATTCCTGTGTTTTGTGTTGTTTGTGAATGTTTAAATCGGTCAAACCGAGAAAACACACAGAGCTGTTTTTGTGTAGGAAAATGTGTTGTTCATAAGACAAACACAAGACAAAATGACTTGTAATGTCTTGCATGTTCCTTTATAATCCGTGAAGAATTATGACTGTGTTACCCTGCGTCTTAATATATTTCTTTATTAATATTTTAACGTATTATTATTATTGTTATATCTTATATTAACCATTTGCACACGTAAGTATATGACTCGCCTCCTCCCAACCAGATTTATTTGAAAATCAATTTCATGATTTTTCACTCCTTATGAACAACACATTTTCCTACACGATGAAAGCTGCTTGTGTTTTCTCGGTTTGGCCGATTTGACCACCACAAACAACGCAAAATCAGGAATTGTGAGCTTCTGCTACTGATTCCTATGAAGCAAAATCTCTTCCTGCCCTGCTCCAGCTGCGTTCATCATCAAAACCACGTGATTGCAAACAACCTATATCAAAATAAGTAAAAATCCTCACGAGCATGATTAATAATAATTTTCTTTAATAACTAATTGTAATTAATACATAATCAGTGGATATCGTCGACAGAACAGTTGAAACACTCGATTCGTTTGCGGATATTTCTGAATCATTCAATCCGCTCATTCACAAACCGCATTGTTTGGAGTGCCCCCCCCCCCTCAAGAACGCCAAACAAAATTACTATTCAAGTACTGTAACAAGAAGTGTCTCAAGGGAAGCGGGATATTTGCAGTGGAAGCCAAATTATCGTGTCCTGTCGATTGCGACGAAGACGGCCTAACGTGCGTGTGAACACCTCTGTGCAGGTAACAAGACATTTTCCACATTTCCAACAATATCTTTACATTTACATTAAAACAATACACAGACGCGTATGGCACTGCCATGTTTAGAGTGCACCACAGTGTTTAGAAGCTCTTTAAAGTACAATCAACACAAAAGTTAGCCTAAATATCAAAGTACCAGTTTTGTATAATCTGAAGTAATAAATTACCACACTGCATTCATATTTTTAAACAGTAAACTCTGTATTCAAATTATAGCTGTTTTTGTAATACTTATAAGAAATCTAGCTAAAAAGACACTTGACTGGATGTTCATATTGTAGCATATAGTACCCATAAATTGGCAAGTGTTTCATCTGTAAAGCATTATTGGAAAACCTTCATAAACACAAACCAAAAGCACAGTTTCTTTTTATTATACCCTGTAGACTATTATATTTTTATTATACCCAGTAAGCATTGTAACATGCAATGCATTCTATATCCTTTATTCCACTGAAATATATGATTTTGTCCACTTGTTAAGTCATGAGGCATGGATTCTCCAGTTTCTTTTTCTTTTAAGTGAAAATAATAATAGCCATGTGTGAACATTATTCATTATCTTATATCAGATATTTAAGATAAGCTTTTAAAGAATTCTGAACTGAAAGTTTTAATCGGGTGTAAGCTTTTGGGGAAGTTGTTACTAGTTCTATCTCTATACTCACTTTTCATCGTGCTACGATAAATAATCACTGGTTTACGTCACTGTACAGGAAACACAGCCTCGAGCCATGTGAGCCCAGAGCGCAGGGCAGTTTTCAGCTTAATTTTCAGTAATTGGAGGCTTAGCATGCTACATTTTCGAGTAGACTGACTAATGCTGCATTCCATAGGTTGCACTGGCTGTCATGTCCGAAGGGAGAAATCTATTCCATCTTCATTTGGTGAAACTGATGAAGCCCCTTGATCTTGAATCTTGATCTGAAACTTATGAAGGTAAGATACGAGCAGCACTGCATGCAAAGCGTTTGTGGGTCTGGTATGTTCCTTGCAGTGCCCTTACTGCCCCTGGCTACTTTTTAATTGGATCTCCCTAGACATGTAAACATCACGTTGAGTATGCAACAATGAACAACAGATAGGGAAAATAAAGAATGAGTGAGTTGCTTTGTTAGTGCATCAATTAGTTGGGACTCTCGTTTATAAGGGCGGTCCACAGAGACACTCAAGGAGTTTGTGCTAATACGTCTAGAGGAGATCAAGACATTTTTGTTAACAACAGTTAGCAAGCCTTGACGTGATGGTAGATGTAGGAAAGCACAGAAGTGGACAGGCTGGCATTTTTCAGCCTGTACTTTACAGGCTGACAGGAATGGGAAAGGTTTCAAGGGGGAGGTTTGCAGGGTTTCAATTCTGCCACGTAAATTGGTAGCAGCATTTGAGAGCCTATTATAATATCACAATTGGCCAGACTTGGAGCGCTGACCAACCTAATATGAATGACCTACACTGTGCTGTATAACACAGGCCTGAATATTTATCAGAAACCTGAGGAAAATGTCTGGCCTTTGAAAAATGGGCCAGCAACGGGCCTTTACTCAACAGTTAATTAATATTTATCATTCACAGCAGAGTTGAAAGAGAGATGTGTGGGTCCTCAGGAAGTTATTTTTTGCTGACTACAGACTTTAAAGGCCACAAAATATTAGGGTAAGAACAAAGTGAGAGGTTCAAGACAGAAGGTTGTCATGTTCTCCTCGTTTTTATGAAGTTTGCTTTTTTTTTTACTTTCAGTAGTTTTACTTTAACAGCATATGGGTCTGCGGTGGAAATAAGCGTCTATAATAAAGAAAAACCTAAATGCACATTCCAAGTTAAAAATGTATGTAGTATGAATCTTGGTTTTACAATTCAGTTCAATTACAGTTATAATTATCAACTCAATGACCCTGTTTCACAAACATGGTTTAGCTTAAGCTAGGACTAGGCCTTAGTTAAAATTAGGCAACTTTTACAAAAATGCTTTTGGAGAAAACATTACAGGTGTGTATCTTGACACTGACACAATGACACTGACATTTTTTTGTATAAATGTCAGAGCAAGATACTTTCAGTTGAGACAGCTCAAACATGCGATTTAGTCTGTGACTAGCTTAAGAAACCAGGAGAACATCACATTCTCAACACATAGTGTGTTTCGTATAAAAGCATTTGAAAATGTAAATGCATTTAACCGCAGCTGCTTCAGGACAAATCGACACATTGTCATTGTGCACGCGTCTCACAGCGCACATTTTAATATATTTAATTATTTTAATTAGATTTTTTTCCTTCGTTATAATAGTAGAATAGTTGACTTTTATAACGCCCCCAAGAGATATTGACATTAAATTTTAATTCTGAAATTAAAAACATGTTCTTCATAGAAGTGATTTAAATTCAAATGTATGCATTGCATTTTATTCATTTTATTTTACATATTAATAGGACAAAATTGAGTGCCATGTACTCCGTAGATCGACAGTATATGCTTTATGTATGTTGCTTGTTTTTCTGCAATGCAGTAGTGTAAGCACATATGAAAAATAATAAATGTTGCATGTAGTTGGTACAGTGGCGCTCTCAGTGCACTTGTTATGTGTACATCTTTTCCCCTGTGCCACTGTGCTATTTCACGCCATTCCTTTCCTGTCATCACCTGAGATGAAGACAGGGAAAGTGCAGTTGTAGGCTGAAGTGAGACCTAAACAACTGTGACATTGATGGCAAACCTCAGACTCCTTCCTTAAATTGACTGTTCCACTCTCCCCAATCATGTCCCCATTTATTAGTTTCAGCTCACTTCCTTTGACCCAATCTCGTGGAGAGGTAATTTACCTGGATTCTGACCAGCATCAATATTCTAATGGGTGGCAAGGGGATTATGAATGTGGATTAAACCTGGGCCAGATTATCCAGGTGAGTTGTGTCTCTGCAAACCTGTCATTTTATAGAATTAGACAAAGAGGAGCATTTCACCACAGGACAAAATGGCAAGCGTTTATGCAACTGCAAATTTTTTTGTTACCCTTTTTTCTTGATTCATCTTTTTGGTGCATTTTAGCCACAATAGAGAAGATTCTCTGTGAGCTCAGGCGCAATGTTTTGTGTGGTTAGCCTGACTGGATTTGTAGTAAAAGCTGTTAATGCGGACAGCTCTTGGATCAGAATCGACCTTTAATGGAGGAGTAACCCTACTTAGAGACAGTCTTATTCGCTGTTTATTCTCTGGCAGAAAAAAACCCCCAAAACTATTTTGTCAAAGAATATGAAACTGATATATTCTTGAGACTTTGCTGTGCTGCAGAGGGGGTATATTCACCTTGAAAATATGAGTAATCACAGGTCCATTTGCATTGCAAGATATAATAGAGCAGGGTAGAACTGCACTGAAGAGCCTGAGCTAATTAAATACACACATTGAATATTTCATCCACAAAATTGAAATTCTGGAAATTCTTCATTCACCCTCATTTCAAGCTGTAACTTTTTTTTTTTCATATGTTTAAAAAGTCTGTGTGCACACATTCTCCTGAACACGGTGTAGTTAATGACCGGTTGTTCATAATGCAGTGTGTATCTTTTTACATTGTTATTTTTATTTGAATTGCACCTTTTGCCAGTGGGTTTCATTTATGCCACCTCCAAAAACACTGAAAAAAACTATAATGTGTGTAGACACTTTTGCATGAAGCTTGAATGTATTTATTGTTTTAAACTTGATGGCTGGCACACTACACATGTTATCATATCTGCTAATAATCCCACATATATTTAAATCCGTTGCCAGGCCACCGGAATTTCTCTTGATGCTTCCAATCTTGGCCACTTGCATGAGCAATATACTCTCAATATACTCTCAAAGTATGAATACTTTAATCTAGTAATTGCTACAGCGTGTTTTTCTATATATGACTGTATTTTCAAAATATTTTGACTTTATTCTCGTAATTTTTGACTTTCTCAAAATATTTGGGCTATTGTCATAATTGTAACTTTATACATAATATTTTGACATTATTCACTTATTTTTGACCCATATTGCTACAACTTTTCCCATCATTGTGATTTTTTTTTTTTTCTAATAATTTGATATTTGCAATTTAATATTTTGGCTTAATCTTGTAATCTAGATTTTATTTTAATCTTTCTTAAAAAATGCGGCTAGATTTACACTGCTCAAAAAAATGAAGGAAACTCTAAAATAACACATCCTAGATCTGAATGAATGAAATATTCTTATTAAATACTTTGTTCTTTACATAGTTGAATGTTCTGACAACTAATCACACAAAAATTATCAATGGAAATCACATTTATTAACCCATGGAGGTCTGGAATTGGAGTCACACTCAAAATTAAAGTGGAAAAACACTACAGGCTGATCCAATTTTGATATAATGTCCTTAAAACAAGTCAAAAGGAGGCTCAGTAGTGTGTGTGATCTCCACGTGCCTGTATGACCTCCCTACAACGCCTGGGCATACTCCTGATGAGGTGGCGGATGTTCTCCTGAGACCTGGACTAAAGTATCCGCCAACTCCTGAACAGTCTGTGGTGCAATGTGGCGTTGTTGGATGGAGCGAGACATGATGTCCCAGATGTGCTCAATTGGATTCAGGTCTGGGGAACAAGTGGGCCAGTCCATAGCATCAGTGCCGCCTTCTTGCAGGAACTGCTGACATACTACAGCCACATGAGGTCTAGCATTGTCTTGCATTAGGAGGAACCCAAGGCCAATCGCACCTGCAGATGGTCTCACAAGGGGTCTGAGGATCTCATCTCGGTACCTAATGGAAGTCAGTCTACCTCTGGCGAGCAAATGAAGGGCTGTGTGGCCCTTCAAAGAAATGCCACCCCACACTATTACTGACCGACTGCCAAACCGGTCACGTTGGAGGATGTTGCAGGTAGCAGAACGTTCTCCAAGGTGTCTCCAGACTCTGTCACATGTGCTCAGTGTGAACATGCTTTCATCTGTGAAGAGCACAGGGCACCAATGGTGAATTTTGGTTTTCTCTGGCAAATGTCCTGCATGGTGTTGGGCTGTAAGCACAACCCCCACCTGTGGACGTCAGGCCCTCATACCACCCTCATGGAGTCTGTTTCTGACCGTTTGAACAGACACATGCACATTTGTGGCCTGCTGGAGGTCATTTTGCAGGACTCGGGGAGTGCTCCTCCTGTTCCTCTGTACCTCTACCAAAGGTAGTGGTCCTGCTGCTGTGTTGTTGCCCTCCTATGGCCTCCTCCATGTATCTTGATGTACTGACATGTCTCCTGGTAGCGCCTCCATGCTCTGGACACTACGCTGACAGACACAGCAAATCTTCTTGCCACAGCTTCATGCTACCACTAGAGTGAAAGCCCTGCCTGCATTAAAAATGACCAAAACATCAGCCAGAAAGCATAGGAAATGAGAAGTGGTCTGTGGTCAACACCTGCAGAACAACTCCTTTATTGGGGGTGTCTTGCTAATTGCTTAAAATTTCCACCTGTTGTCCATTCCATTTGCACAACAGCATGTGAAATTGACTGTCATTTAGTGTTGCTTCCAAAGTGGGCAGTTTGATTTTACAGAAGTGTGATTGATTTAGAGTTACATTGTGTTATTTAAGTGTTTCCTTTTATTTTTTTTGAGCAGTGTATCAGCCCAGAACTACATGGGAAGAGCTGGTCAATGCCGTGAAGAGAGCTGGGACCATCGTTTCCAAGGCTACTATCAGTAATACACTAAGACGCCAATCCCAAATTAAAATCCCAAATTCCCAAATTAAGTCAGACCATGTCCTGGCTCGTCTGAAGTTTGCCAGGGACCATCTGGATGATCCAGAGGAGTTATGTAGAACTTTTTGGTCTTATCATTCTTCTTCCTCCAAACAAGGCAAATGGACTTGAGTATCATCCCAATAATACCATACCTACAGTGAAGACAAAAACCCTCCTGCAGTGTGTGCAAACCTGGTGAAGAACTACAGGAACTGTTTGACCACTGTAATTGTTAACAAAGGCTTCTTTACCAAATAGAAATATTAAGCAAAATGAACAAATCTTTTTTCGAGTCATCTCATTTATTAAAAAAAAAAAAAAGTATAAATAAAATGTTATGTTTTTCCCCTAACACATCTACGCACATGCTGATCACACTACAAACAATACACTACTGTATAAGAAAAAAAAAACATTTACCTGGGTCTTCAGTATATAAATAGCTCACCTCACCTCGTATGGCTAATTCAGACTGCAGACTTCAGAATTATAAAAGTAGTTGCGTCACAGATCTTTTCACACTGCATGGTAGCATTCAGTTGCTTCTGTGTTCACACTGCTTGATAGATCGGTGAAAGGGGTATTTACACTGCATGACTTTACAACAGAAAGAAACGCTGACAATTTAACGCTAAAATCGTGCAGTCTGAACTCGGCATTATTTTAAAAGTGTTTTTGAGCCGTTCGTTCATAACGTGATGTGACAGCCCCATAAGCCTATCATAATCCGGAAAGAGAATTGATTAGGTCATCTATTGAGTCTTTCAGGTCGTTCATTTTTTTGGCTTATGGGGCTATCACGTTATGACTTAAACCCAAAGACTCAAAACAGGTTAGCTAATTCCAGAAAGAACTTTTCTTAATGCGCATGCACGACTGAACGAATCAATTCAATTCAAATTTATTTGTAAAGCGCTTTTCATGATACATATCATTGCAAAGCAGCTTTACACCAAAGTAATGTTT
>JAUMHI010000008.1:1447708-1459853 GCA_032359435.1 Enteromius unitaeniatus | reverse complement strand
GCAGTACATCCAACCGGCCTCACAACCGCAGACCACGTGTAACCACACCAGCCCAGGACCTCCACATCCAGCAGGTTGTGCAAAATTTACTATTGCATTAATTCCAAGATCCAAGATTCCAAGATCAAACAATCATTATCAATAGTGACATTAAAGCCCATTTTAGGCCTAATATGAAGACATGAACATTGTGCACAAGTAGTACTCCAAATGAAGTCTTGTGTTTAACTAGCCATGTCAGTAAATATTTGAATAGATTTGAACTACACTAATTTAAACATTTTAAATATATGACTTTTTATTTTGCTTTTTATTTAACATTCAGACTGTACAGCACATCCATGCTCTGATATTTTTAAAAGCAACTTTAAATAAATACTATTTGGATCTGAAAATGAATAAAGTAGAATTTGTTGCAGTAGTTTACTCTTTAACCTAAAAAAAAGAATACATAAAACATAATTTTTAAACTGGAAAAAACTATTAAAATT
The DNA here is from genome assembly GCA_032359435.1 of Enteromius unitaeniatus. NCBI lineage: Eukaryota > Metazoa > Chordata > Actinopteri > Cypriniformes > Cyprinidae > Enteromius > Enteromius unitaeniatus. Next base: position 1,459,362 of record JAUMHI010000008.1, on the reverse strand, counting down.
AATAATTACACTTTATGCAAAGTCATTTATTTTCTCCATTAGACTTTGTCAACTGCCTACTGTCAACAATTTCTTCTGCTCAAATAAATACTGGTTCTGGTTAGTGCACATAGCCTAGTGTGCAGCAGGCTCACCTCCATCCATCTACTCATATTCTTGATTCAGTTTAGCTTCAACACGCATTAGCAAGATGCAGCTCATAAAATGGTTTCAGTTAAATGTTGCAGTTTCACTAGATCCAAAATGTGTAAAAAGAAAATTCTGCAATTGCGCTACCTGTAATCCATATTCATAATACCTTTGCTGGATTTTGAATAATGCATGTTGACATTTATTGGCCTTCATTTAGAGAGCAGAATATTTAATGCAATAGTAAATTTTGCTTTGCTCAAAGCCAATTCATTCTGAAAATGAGGGTCATAGTTTTACAGGCAAAAGACATGCAGACCATTTGCAGCTGATACTCATTGCTAATACAGCATCACTATGGTGCTGAAAATGGATCCATATCCCCTGATGTTATACAGAGCTTTAAATACACATGAATATGCTATGAATGAATTTAAATCACCTTACAACTCCTAAACCATGACTGTGTCTTGTTATCATTCACCGCAAGAACAAAGCATGGTGGGAGAAGGTGATTACAAGAACAAAGCATGCTGGGAGACGTCATAGTGACATCTGAAAGAATGCTCTCATCCCCATGAGGTGCGAAATAGGCAATATCTTCAAACCGACAGATGCCGTGTGAGAGATTGATCACCAATGGGAGAAAAAGTTAACATCCCATCATAAATGTGTGGATTTCTTTCCATTTGCTTGAACGATATGAATTAGCTATAGGGAAAATGGAAACACAAGTAGAGCAAAGTAAATAGGGTTAGGTACTGAGAACCACTTCCAAATATTCAAGAGCTGTGGATTTGAAAAGACACATTTCAGTTCCGGATATCAAATATTTTTTACTGTACAAAAAAAAAAAAATGTTAACATTGTGAGTGTTATAATAAATGGATTAATAGAGCCGTTGTAATTATTATGTTTGAATGGGCTACATGCAAATCATGCGTGTATTAGAAAACATAATGAGATGCAGTTTACTTACTAATCGTTTGAGGCCATTTCGCAAATTTAGTCATCATACAGTAACCAGCAACATCCACTCTTCCTCTTCTCATCACAGACATGAGATGCAGTGCCGACATGTTTGCTGTATTAGAACGCGCCTATATTTGATCACATCACATCATTGTTCTGTATTATTTATTTGGTCTTTTCAGTTATTCTGACAAACACTTGAAGAGCTTTTTTTGCTATTTTTCGGCCGAACAATTTTGTTACCGAACAATCGTTGGATCCCTAAGGTTGATCTTGACTGGAACTTAATTGTATTAAAAGCTTTATCTTTTCTTCTTGCAGTATGCATAAATTGTATCTCTCCTCACTATGACAAGGGAGAAACAGTCAGTCAAACATAGTATAGCTATACCTGTAAGTCGCTTTGGATAAAGGCGTCTGCTAAATGAATAAATGTAAATGTAAATGTATAGCTATATAGTATAGCTGCACAATTTTGGATAAACTGATCACAATTTTTTTTTTTTTGTTTATAATAGAGATCATTATTCTCTTACAATTCTGAACAGATAACAAAATAAAATAGCTTGTCATTTACTAGAGGTTCAGACAAAATGTTAATTGCTGCAGTCTATTTAATTATTAAAATGCAAAAATCTGCATCTCTTTTGTGGCTAATATTAATTTCATAATGATTCTTACTCTGTGAAGTTAAGTAGCAGAAGTTAAGGGACAATGTCCAAAAACCATTTGGGGGTGAACTATGCAAAAGACTAGTCTTACATGTTACTGTTTATTAGACAAGACGTTCATCCTTAGCTGGGTCGTTTTAAAAAATGGGATAAATTAAGATTATACCCACTTCCTCCGGCACCACTACGCCACTGGGTATACGCAAAGCTGGCTGATAAAGAAGAGGGTATATGCCATAAACCCTAATGTGTAAGATTTTTAATTTTTTTACATTATTTTACATTTGATTTCACTTTTTTGTACCTAAACTTTGTTCAGTTCTATTTATTTTGCTATTGCTATTTTTTATTTTACTGCTGACTGTTTACTTGTCTTTTTTCATTTACAAACTGTAATTGTTTTTTAACTGTAATTACAAACTCTGGTTGTTTTTGCAGTGGTATTTTTATAGTAGTTTTGTTCTTTAGGCTGCTGATTTTTGTTAATGGTTTTTAGCTGCAAGAGAATTGCAAAAAGACAGAATGAATATGTTTGAGATCCAAATATTCAACGTAATAACTTACTGATAAGCAGAATCTGAATCAGGAAATTCAACATTACTCAACCTTCAATAGTAAAACAAGAAAATATATAGTTTGGAAAGAGAACAAGCCACAGAGTTTACAATAGCATTGTTAAAAGCGGTTTCTTGGGACACTTAAACCCAAACACAACCCAAATAAAAGAGCAGTGACTTGATTCAGTTGTTTAATGCGGCTACTACAGTGTTTTTACACCATAAACTGGTAATGATTCAGTGGCAGATTAACACCCTCACCTCTCTCCTTCTTAATTAGCTCACTAAATGATTTCAAGCTTAATTGAATGTCAGATTATTATTGCATGACAGCAGCTGTTTGAGGACAAGACGACGAACAACCGATGTGATTTGGAGTGATGGTTCTATCTCGGCCCTGTAGGATTAGCCATGTGAAGAGAGAAGCGTTTTCACTGTTGTTTGCTAATGAATAGCTATGAATGCATGGTCATACTGTGAATCTGCGCCGGCAGCTAATTGAAAAGTAATCTCTGTTCTTTATCTTTATACAGCCAATCATCCAAAAGACGGTGATATTTTAATATTCACAGCTGGGCTGCAGCCAAAGGCACACTTTAGTCTGAGGACAAGAGCTACTGAGATTCAGGCCCACATCCATGACTTTTGTGGATATAAAGATACCACAACATCTCATCTCAGCAGGTGCTAGCTAAAAGATGGCTGCTTATTAAGTGTGGACGGCATGTTAATTTTGTCATTCAATCTTACTTTTTTATCTGAAAAAATAAATGGTCATATTATTAAACCTTTTGAAATAATATTATAAAATAATAGTAAAATAGATATACATACATCATTATTTGAATATCTATTTAACTGTACTCGCGCAGCAAGATGCGCTAACATAAACAACTAAACAAAACAGTATAAACCCTACACCACCATACTGCCCAAATCTTCTGCTCCATAACATTTTTCATCTTCTTTTATTGTAAAGTAGCTATATCAATGTCCCCAGATGCTAAGAATCTGTTTAGGGTCTTTTACTTCTACACTTACACCTCTATCAGCTACGTTTATCTCTCTGCGGATCCTCATCCTAGTTTTTAGCTTCCCCTGATTCGATCCCAATCTTAGCCATGTATACTAGTAGGCATGTTTGCCTGCAACCCCACACCTCGAAAGCAGGAAAAAAAACCTATAGCAGGCAGTGGGGGCCTGACCTGATTTACTGTTAATGCATTTTAATACAGGCAAGTCCCCAGTCTCCTGCAGAGTCGACTCTGGGAGAGAGAGGGGGAAAAAAAGGTTCTGCTGCTGTGTATTATCATTTCATCATTTATTCATGCTGGTCTATAAACAGAGGGAGAGAGGCAGGGTGAAGCGCTTTGGCAGCTGAAACCTGAAAAAGACACTCATTAATGCCGGAGACATGAGGAGAGTCATGTGATGACAGACACTTTACCTTGACATCAAATTGATGATAAGGATTTATTTCAAAGGTGGACTTAAACTGTGTTCAAGACAGTTTCATTTCTGGCAGAACAGAGGGCCGCTTTAGGCCATGCTCTGGCAAAGCTAAAGAGCACCGCAGCCATATTTCTACCCCAACATGAATAAGTACCGACTATAGCGTGAGCCCTGGGAATCATGCAGCACATTCCCAAAAAGCCTTGCTTTGATTTATAAACATCGACAAGTGGAAAGCATTTCAATTTTACAATGTCATTTTGATCAGAGGGCTTCAGATGTCATTCATGAAACTCCAGATGATTTCCTTTTAACAATGCTTTTGACTAGATGCGCATAGATGGTTAAATATTAATCACCTCATGCGCAAAAATATTGAGATTCAGTGTTTCGTTTTAGTTTTTTTATGATGGTAAACTAAATCGCTTTTTTGAAAACCAATATACATTATAAACTATATTCTATACAATAAAAAAGCAGGTGCTGCATTGTTGACATTTAAATTCACAAATGATAAATAGGCTATGAAGGTGTATGTTGACTATTACACTGTTTTTAAAATCACATTTTTACCTTCATTAGTTGAATTTAAGTGGTCCTGTGACATGACAAATTATTTATGTATTTTTTGCATAGTACAAATATTCCAAAAATCCAAACATTTAGGCCAGATTTATTAAAAAGGGCAAATCAGTGCACAATTCCATAAAAGCACCAATGGGAGGGGAACAGCCAGACACGACCAGATCATTTCCATAATGACCATTGCAATCTACCAAGAGCAACGTAAATTAGTGTCTGCTTTAAGACATGTTTTTTGTTTTTTTTTGGGGGGGGGGGGGTGGAGTATGGAGATATGCTTTTGCACGTGTACATGACAAATAACAATCTTTAGCACTGATTCATTTGTTTAACATGTTTTTAATATACTGTAAAAAAATAATTAATTAAACTACTGCTGATCAATCACAATTTAAACAAATCCTAAATAAGTTTCGTTAACATTTTTAACATAATGTGTGTACTGTGTATTTGTATTATGTATAAATACACACACACACATGTATTTATATTTTTAAGAAAAATATGTTTATAGATTTCCTATATTTATTACTAATATAATTTATACACATATAAATGTATACATAAATATTTTTCAAATACATATTGGATGTGCGTGTCTTCATAATTACATAATACATATACACAGTACACACACGTACACATGCATTATGTAAACAAAAACTTATTTTGGATGCAATTAATTGAACAAAAAAATCTAAATAATAATAAATTAATAAAAATTTGTATATATTATATTATATTATTATTTGCTATACAATAATGTAATACATAATCCCCCAGTTTCACAAACAAGGCTTAAGCTAGTCCCAGACTAAACTGCATGTTTGAGCTGTCTCAGATGAAAATATCTTAAAACATATCAGTATCATTGCTCTGTGTTAAGATGCTCACCTGTAATATCTTCTTATAAGGTTTTTTTGTAACATTTGGTTAAATATCTTAATCAAACTAATGCCTAGTCCTGGCTTAAGCTAAGCCCTGTTTGTGAAACCGGGTCAATGTGTTTTATCTCTTGAAAATGTATGTTTATTTAATATAAAAAAAAAAAAACACCAAAAATCAGTTTACTTGTTGTCGTTTTGGTTTGATTTGGTCTTTGCTTTATGTTTTGGACAGAATATTGATTGATTAATTGATTCATTCATTTATTAAAAATGGCAAAGTCATATGAAATGAACAATAAATAAAACTTATAAAACTTTTTGTTGTTGTTGTTTCACCATCTGAAGATGATGATGAAGGTTAAAGGCCTCTTTACTGATCATTGTCCAAAAGCAACAAACATTACTTAAATTTGAAGAGTTTCGAGCCTTATTTTATCTCCACTCATGGGAAGTGCCTCGAGAAAGCTTTCTTGTGAGAACGCTCAAGAGTTTTGGCCCCTCACTGCTTAAAGAGAAGCTGCTAACAAGCACACAGTCACTGAAACGATTACCATCATTCTCCGAACACTTAACCTAAAAGCATGTCTTGCTACGTCACGTGAATTATTCATTGTTCTCAAGCACATGCTCTCCACCCCTTACGCACAGTTAGCCGTCTATCATATAAATTTGATGAGCGTCTCGATTTCAACACAACAGTGTTTCTGGTGTAAGTAACAATGGTTGGTGAGCAAACACGTGACATCAGGGGACAGTTAGATAAAGAAAGCTGAATGTTTTATCAGTCTGTCCTGCAGAGATCAGTAAATGTGCTCGCTCTGCACCTTCAGCGGCTGTTTGTCTTGAGGAGCGCAAGGTCTTTTATTTGTAATGAAACTGAAGGAAAGCATTGTTAATGTTAGCCTTAACTCAGGAGTGAAAGAGGCTGGTTCTCTCGCTCTTTGATGATATCAAGACAAATGGCATCTACCAACAAACTCTGCACTGCAGACATGCCTGGTTCCTGCTGCTTCTATAACACTGCCTGTGTTTACAAATGCATTCTTATAGTACAGATAAAAGTAATGTAAGTGTATATTTATTATGTACTGTATACAGTAGCTATCATCAATGTTGTTCTAAAACCAAAATGTGTTTTTGTCTTAGGACAAATTCGAACTTTTCTGATCCACTTCAGATGTTGACTACTTTATAGTTTGTATAATTTGAAATATTTATTATTTTAAATTAGGGCTGTCAAAAATAACGTGTTAATGACGTTAATTATTTTTGTCGTTAATTATGTAAAATTTTTTAACACATTTCACGCATACGCAGTGTGACTAATTATTTGTCAGGAAAGTGGGAAAACAATTGCCTCGGAATAACTGCACTTTGCATCAGTGACACGTGGGAGCTGAAGTCTTTTAAGCTGGCTGTATTAAAAACTGAGGAGCGTGATTTTGCGGAGGCTTGTAAAGAACAGTTCCTGTCTGTTGCACGTAAGTGGGGGCAAAACGACAACCATTGGAACTGACAGTGCACGCGACATGGTTGCCGCAATTCGTCGTGTAGCAGAAGCGGCAGTGCCGTGTGCGATAGTTTCGGCACCGAGTCTATTTTGTCTAACTTATCTACAATCGGCGTGCGCTGCTTCTGCTCTGCATACGTGCTGCTTATGCGTGCAGAGTGAAACCGGCGTAAAGGTAAACAATTGCTCTCATTGCAAAGACAAATTTTATGGTATGTTTCAGCTTGATTTAAACCACCATTGGCTGTGTTAATAAAACAGACATATTATGATGTATCTGTGTTCTGTTATTTATTTTGTAGTATGCATTTCAGGGAAAAAATGGTTAGGATTTAGTTAAAGTTGCAAATAGTGATTAATCATGATTAATCCACTGAAAATCCTGATTAATTTGATAAAAAATTTTAATCATTTGACAGCCCTATTTTAAATATAAAAGTCTCTTCAGTACAAGGCTGAATTTATTGGACTAAAAATACAGTCAAATCAGTAATATTCAGAGGTGGTCGAAGTACACAAATCAAGTACTTGAGTAAAGTACAGATCCATACTATAAAATATTACTCCAGTAAAAGTAAAAGTAATCCTTTTACAAAAGTACTTGTTTTTTATGTACTTAAGTAAAAAAGTACTGATAGATTTATTCAGCAATTTTTTACAGTCTACTTAATTTTATGTAGCACATTTTTTTTTCATAATCTTACTGCTCAAAATACCTGAGATTTTTGACGAGCATGATGCAGTAATGTTTAATGTGAAGCTTACACTGCAATGTACCCGAGAGAATCTTCACCTGTAAGAAAAATGTGTTTTGAAGCATAGGCTATTGTTTTGCAGAACGTTATATGAGAATAAGTTAGGATAACATGAGTCATGAGAATGAGAATAAGCATTTGAAGGAAAATATTATATTTTCTGTATTTTTCTATGAATATTGTCTGTGTTGTAAACACTCCCAGAGGGCATTACTCACACTTGTACACACAACTGTTAATTACTGTAGTTACCTGAATATCAAATCCTTTCTTTTTCCCCTCAGATGTTACATATAAAATTATTATCTAAAAATGACTATAAATTAGCACCAGCAAGCTTGTTAGCTAAACAATCAGCATTAACGTTAGATAACAATATTTAGACCTACTTATTTTCAGTTTCAAGAGTTTCCTAGTAATAAAACATAGCACAAATTTGGCGAGCTGTCTGGGGAGTTTGCCGGGAGAACGGCGGACCCCGAACCCTAGGGAATAGAACCCTAGCAAGGGTGAGGGCTCGGCGCTTGGCTCATTCGCCGTCCGCCCCCCGGATGTGAGATATGAGGGAGAAGGTGGAGAAGGGGGGAGGAGGGGTGCGATCAAGGCGAGTTGTGGGAACGTAGAAGCTGGGATATTGTATAGTAAAGGGAAGTTATTTGATTGGACATGCTTGATTAGAGAATCGGCTGCCAGCCGTGGGTAATTACTGCATTCATGGGAGCGAGCCGGGAGAACAGCAGACTCCGAACCCTAGGGAATAGAACCCTAGCGAGGGTGAGGGTGAGGCACTTGGCTCGTTCGCCCTCTGCCCCCAAAAGAGCAGGTATTAGGAAGAGGTTTTAGGAACCTCAGCGGAGGTGGGATAGAGAAGAAAAGACCTCTTTAGAGGTAAGGGGATAGGCGGGAAAGCCTACGTGGAGGCTAAGAGAGAAACCTTTGCGAAGATGTTGGGAACCTCAGCGGAGGTGGATAGAGAAGAAAGAAGGCCTCGGCGGGGTTGGGGTATAGGGCAGGGAAGGCCCGCGGAGGCCAGGAGTGAAAACATTTGCAGAGGTATAGGGAACCTCAGCAGAGAAGGGATAGAGGAGAAAATACCTCTTTAGAGGAAAGGGGATGGGGGGGAAGCCTACGCGGAGGCTAGGAGTGAAAACCTTCACGGAGGTATTGGGAACCTCGGCGGAGGTGGGATATAGAAGAAAAAGACCTCTTTAGAGGTAAGGGTCATCCCTTGGGCGGGAAGCCTACGTGGAGGCTAGGAGTGAACACCTGGGCGGAGGTGGGATAGAGAAGAAGTTTTTTTTCTCTCTCTCTCTCTCTCTAAGGAAGGGGCGGGAAAGCCTGAGCATAGGCTAGGGATGACCCTACTCTGAGGTTTGTTTGAGGATCTGAAGATAATTAACTTCTGGGAGGGAAGAGTTGTGATTCTTGGGTTGGCGGAGGGCTGGTGATAGTTAGCATAGCTTGGCGAATGGCTGAGGGGTCTAAATGAATGTAACTCCTGAAAGTGTCGGAGGACCAGCTGCCTAGGGTTTGAATTTGGTTCGGGGAAAGGCCTCTTTTAGCGGCTGTGGTAGCTGCTCCAATCCTGAAGGAATGGGAGGAGAAACGATTTGGGTCGACTTCGGATTTGGATAGGACTGATTTAAGGTGCTTTTGAAACCAGAACCTTGAGGCGGGTTGGTTTGAGTCGTCTAGAAAGAGGGCTTAGGTATGTGATGAAGGAGGAAATGGCTAGGAAGGAGAAATCTGGGAAATTGAGGTTAAAGCTTAGGTGAAAAGTTTAAAGGCTCTCCAAGCGGTGAGGTAAGATTGGAGGGTTCTGGGGGCCGGCTGGGGGTCTGCATCCGGAACACGCGTCCTGAATTTCTGAAACATAAAACGAGACAGAGAATCCGGGAATGTCCTTGGCAGTGAGGATGAATTGGTTAAGGGCTGATATCCAGACTAGGCGTCTGAGAAGGGGCATGATGGCAGGGGAGTGGGATCTGTCCTTATTGATGCATTGGACTGTGGTTTCATTGTCACAGTGAACGAAAAGGCAGAGGAGCTGGATCGGCGTCCGGATCACCGCCCAGGCTTGCGGAAGGAGTGAAGCGAGTGAATGTTGAAAAAAAGTATTCCAATATAAGCCATCTGTTTTCTGTGTGAATATTTGTTAAAGTGTAGTGTATTTCTGTGATGTTCAGCATCATTACTCCAGCCTTCAGTGTCACATGATCTTCAGAAATCATGTAAGAAATACTGATTTACATAATCAAGAAATACTGATTTACTGCTCACAAACATTTCTGATTGTTATCAGTGATGAAAACAGTTGTGCTGCTCAATGTTTTCATGGAAATTGTGATGCAAGTGTGTTAATAATAAACAAGTAAACAACAACACAGCAAGGAACCTACAAGAGGGGTTTATACTGAGGAATTAGAAGCTCTTAGAAGCACTTACAGTACATTATTTCTGTTTTCTTATTTGAGATGAAAAATGTCAAATAAGCCTTTTTTTAGGCTCTTAGATTTTATGTTGCCATAGCAATGGTGCTGTACAACTGGATAAAACTGTTTACAGTAATGGTTAGTGAACGTTCTTTCACAATAAAAGGATTTCAACATGCATGTTGTTCACATATTTTACTTTTGTTTAAATAGTTTAACACCTACAGATTGGCCCCAAATTCAATTCCATTTTATTTATAATGCACTTTTTAGTCCACTCAGTATGTGAAACAAACCTATCATAAAATGGTGTCTAATAAAATGAATTCATGAAATGTTAACAATTGAATCCATCTTCCATAGTTTAATCAATGGCCAAATATTATAATTATTTCTCAACTAAACATTAAAGTGCCCCTATTATGGGTTATGAAAGGTTAATATTTTGGTTTTGGGAGTCCCCTACAAAAGGTTGACATGTATGCGAGGACAAAAAAGCACTTTCAGCGCCTAATAATATGCATTTTTTAACTTATTTATTCAACAACTCCCAAACAACTTTGCAGGATGTTTTCATTCACTTAAAGCTGTGTTACACACTCATTTTCAAAAATACATAACAGAGGCACTTAAAGCATATCCTAATTTTTGTCAAGTAAGGAGCCAGCAGAAAATACATATATTAAAAAATGGATGATATTCCTTGTAACAACAACAAAAATAATAATAATAATAATAAAAATAAGAATTTTTCTAGCGCTCTCTCTCATATCTATTTATAGTCATGTGAAAATGATAGGACACCCTATTTAATTCCATGGTTTTCTTTATCTGGACATAATACAATTAACAGGTTCTTTTTCTAGGTCTTAGAATGCAGTGTGTCATTGTTCATTTAAGAAAAATTAAGTCAAAATGGAAAAGCCATGAGTGACAAAATTAGGACACTCTTACTGTTAACATAAGAATTAAGAGGGTGAACAGCAGTCAGGCACTGCTAATCAAACACCTTTGATTAACTGATCATCCGCAAGAGTAAACACCTGAAGAAGTTGAAGCTGAAGTTTTGTCAGTTTGCTGGTCTGGACCCGACAGGTGTGTGTTAACACAATACCAAAAGGAAAGACATCAGCAATGATCTAAGAAATGCAATTATTGCGGCAATCAATCTGGGAATGGAAACATGGGCTTTTCCAAACAATTTGAAGTCCATCATTCTACAGTGAGGTAGATTATTTACAAGTGGAAGACATTCAGAACATTGTAGACCCATTGAAACCAATGGAGCTATGATCAACTTAGGCCTACTTTGGAAACGCAGCCCTGGTTCTTGGAAAGTCTTAACATTTGGATTGGTGTCTGTTCTGAATGTCTTTTACTTGCAAATAATAGGGGTGTAATGATACGTTGTGTCGTATTGAACCATTCAGTACGGTTTTCGGTTCGGTACGCATACAAACCGAATGATTCAGAAAAAAAGAAAGAAAGAGAATAAACCGTGTAAAATATAATGTTTTCAGTGCTACGTTCAACAAGGCAGCGCAAACGACAGGACAGGGAACACGCGTCTGCTCCTCCCACCCCCAAACAGACGAGAACCAGAAACGCACGCATTACAAACGATCCCGCAGCATTCAGGTAACGTTAGGCATTTCCCTTTGCCATTTTAACCCAGCATCCAGCTGTTTAACCAGAGCTGCATCTTTC
>JAUMHI010000008.1:1426560-1447608 GCA_032359435.1 Enteromius unitaeniatus | reverse complement strand
GATCATGTGTTGATTCTAGTTTGACGTTTAATTATTTTTAAATTATGAATACTGCTAAACATATATATATATATATATATATATATGTGTGTGTGTGTGTGTGTGTGTGTGTGAGAGTGTATATGTTTTATAACAACTCATAAAAATATAAAATTAAATAGTAAAAGATAAAACTAACAATAAAAATTACTGTTCTCTTGCCTGTTCATGTTTTTGTGACATCACTTCATCCCTTTCAACAAGACTGTTAAGGGTCTTGAAATTGAATTGAAGTGTTGATTATTCATGGCATTGGAAAACATACCACCTTCTAATAAAAAAGAAGGATGTCAACATGATACAACAGCGTATTTCCAGTGTTTAAACAGGTGAGATGCACACGCAATGTTCTGATGAGCAGTGTAAAGGTGAACAAAGCTTTTGTGTAGCTCTATCTGATGTACTCGTTGAAGTAATCTGCTTCTCAGCAGTTAGAAACATGCAAAATTCATACGTTTGAGAATATGAGAAAAATTTTCTGAATTTACTACATAAATATTTAACTTTAAAGGAGGCAGGTTTGGATGACTCACAAAACATCCTATCAAAATGTTAGATTTTCAGTATATTTATCCCTTGTGCTGAAAATCCTTCCTAACCTTTCCTAAGTCTTTTTGTCAGTTTGTTTTCTTTCAGCAAACCACGTTGATCTGAGCTTTAACGCATGCTTCTGCTTTGTAATAAAAACTTTATTTTTAGTCCAGAGCAACTTTTATTAACATTAACTACCATATTCAGGGGAAAAAACTTCTATATACATACGTGAAAAACAAGACTACTACTTATATAATATAAAGTTTCCTTGTTTTCAACAATTTGGACCAACCATGTGGAAAATGAGAACTTACCCATCTTGGTCTTGGTAGTTCACATTTAGCCTCTTTGTGGAGCCCAGCAACTCTGAAAACAGATGGAAATAAAATCAGAACATGATGTGATGTTTTCAACAAATCAGTCAGCTGCTGATCCCTCCATTAGAGAGGTATGAGGCATGATGATGTTATGGCATGAAAGCACTTGTTTCAAACTTTCAACAGGCATCTGTTTTGTAATCAAACACACTGCGATTTATGGTTATGTCATGTTTTTGTCCTTTGAGTAACAAAACAGTCTTTATAGGTCTATTTTGTCATCTGAAAAATATTAAAATGTAAACGCAAATTTTTGATTATAACTTTTATGGCTTTAAGTGGTCTTAAAGGGATAGTTCACTAAAAATTATATTTCTGTCATTATTTTCTCACTTGCAAGACATTCCAAGCCTGCATGCTATGTATATCAGAATCCTAACACAGAATCTTCTTCATAAAATGACAGTTTATTATGGAAAATAACTACCCTTTAAGACCACTCAGTTCTTCAAAAAGGTTATAAATCAAAATCATGCTGTCCTAACCTCCACTCACGATTCTAACATTCCAAATTAGGAAGGACTTTTTTGAATAAACATTTTCATGTTTACAATAATGAATCAATAATAATTCTGAATGCTGAATGAAATACATCACCTGAGAATAAATGTTCCTCTTTTTCCTTTTTTGGAACGTGTAAACACAAAAATGTAAAGTGATAGAAACTGAAAATAAAGTGAATGAAAAGGTGTAAAATAAAAATGGAATTTACTGTACACTCTGCCGCCTCAATATAAACTAAACTATTGTCACATATACAAAAAGAAACCTAAAAGGTCTTTAAAGCAACCCATCAAAATAAAAATTTGGTTTATCTTGAAGAAACGGTTACAGAAATACTTACACAAATGTCTTAATGTACTGATAATAAATAAAATAAAGCATGTTTTAAATCAAATTAATTGAATAGATGCTTTTGATTATTAATATTTAATGGAACCAAGAAAATCTATGGAAATAGATCCATGAAACATATCACATGTAACCATTAAAATGAAAAAAAAAATAAAAGAAATCTGAAAATTTTAAATGGGAAAAAATAAATAACTTGACCGATTAGATTTGCAGGCACACAGTTCTATACTAAAAGTTAGAATGTTCTGATGATTTGCAGAAGAAAACAAAAACGGAATATTAAATGAACAAAGAGCAGCTTTGTAACCATTGTAAACATAAAAAAATACCAACAATGAAAAATCGTTCGCTCCACCTGTCGCTAAAGGGAAAATGTGATCTAGGTCACTAAGTGAAGAGCGATGAATGCAAGACTGTCCCAGCTGTCAGTGACAGTAGACAAATCTGTCCTCTAAACAACACAGAGCTGTGTCATCATTTAAAACCAGCTCTGAGCTACACAGCATCCTGACCGCTTTCATCTCAAACAAACGTGGAAATGAAGCGTCTTAACTGTAAATGAATACTGTGTTCTCTTACCTGTCAGTACACACACAGCTGCCTGTCCCATTTCCACTTTAGAGAAATGTCACAAACCTAAACTTTTCTTTGTTTTTTTTACATCTTACACGTCAATCGTTCACCTGCTCAGAAACCTTTCCATCCGTTTCATATATCTCCATCCATCACCCTCAAAAAAGATCCTCTCTCCTGCTCCAAATCAGAGAAAACCACAAGTAATTGAATCTATAACTATTTGTTCCCTCCAGCAAAGTGGGAGCCATAGCGATGCAATGCATTCCTCCCCCCACATCATCTGGATTAAAACCAATCAGAAAAAAAATCTTTTATTATTTATTGTGAAAACTGGATCTATAATTCTGTGATTATAGGCAGCTAAAGTAAGGCACTATAACTATAATAATTTACTCTTGTATAGTGAAAATGCCTTTCATGGTTGACTGTTCAAGACATAAAAAGGAAATTGTGTACAGAATGTGAAAATGCACTGCGTTTCTTTAAAACATTAATGAAAACAACACATTTTTTATGGTCTCATTATGGTTATCACACTCTTTCAAACTATTCTAACTTGAACTTTCATTAGAAACTGTTTTCAAATAAAAACCGAAAGAGTAAGCTTAATAGGGGTGATGGTGAAGTCATTAAAGTTATTATGATGAACAAAACATGTAAGAATCATGAACTTTTTATTGGTCACAGTGCTTACTTTCTGTATTAATCCAAAAGCCAATAGAAAAAACCTATTGGTTGCAGAACAAAATCAACTGAACTTCGCTGTGGACAAATCAGGATGATGAAAAACGAATAAAAACATTTTTAAACACAAATGAAGAGTCAGCGATAAAAAAAAAAATAATTAAATACATTTTTTAAGCTTAGAAATAAAGTTACAAATAGGTCTAATTAGTTTTCAGGTACAGAAATGTAATAAGGGTAAAATAACAAAGTATAATGTTTACGCTATAAATTGAATATAGATCAAGTTGTGTTTTGTTTTATTAACAATGATAGACTGCAGGAGATTTTAAAGGATTTATTTCTCCACTGTTCACATTCACATAAGACATAACTGACTGTGTTTATGAAAATATTTACAGAATTTTGAGTGATGTTGTATGTTCAAGCTCAAAGAGATGCGTAAAAGGAATGCATTTTGGGTTCATGTGTTGTCAAAATTGCAAGAGTTCATTGAAAATCAAATGAAAATTCTGTCATCAATTACTCACCCTCGAATACTTCCACATCTGTGTGAATTTCTTTGTTCTTCTGAACACAAAATAAGATATTTTGAAAAACAAGGTTATTTTGGGTCACCATTGACTTCCATTTTATTTTTTGTCCTACTGTGGAAGTCAATGGTGACCCAAAAAAAGCCTGGTTACAAACTTTCTTCAAAATATCCTCCTTTGTGCATGCCAGATCAAGTGTTGGGCACTGTTATGATTCAGTCTGTCTGCTCTCACCCTCAGCCACAAACTTTCACCTTATCTACCCACAGACTCCATTTCCCAGTATACTTCACTCCTGGACTAATCACACATACCTGGACTAATTACACACCTGCAGCTCGTCACCACACCCACACACTCATCACACACACATATAAAAGTCCAAAATTCCAACACGTCGCAAAGTCTTGATTTACCTTGTTATCATTTCTTAGCGTTATTCTGTTGTGTTTTCCTGTTACCGTCCTCGGATTGTTCCTCTCCTTGTGATTGTTTGCTGCCTACCTTGACCATTGCCTTGTTTTTGACCTTGATTCAGCCTAGCCTCTGTTGTTCCCGTTTGCTTGTTCTGACCCACGACATCTCTCTAAATAAAATGCTGCACATGGATCTGTACGTCCCCGTCTCCCATGTTACAGGCACGTTACTTTAAAAAAAGTAATTAGTTATAGTTACAGTGTACTTCTCACAAATAGTAATTGAGTTAGTAACTGAGTTACAACATTATCAAAGTAACTAATTACCAGGGAAAGTAATTATTGCGTTACTTAAACTAAAGAAAATCAATATCATTTACATGTAGCGCGTCAAGTCTGCATGTTATTAAAGACTCTTTTGCTCTTTATCTTTCTTTTCGTGTGTGAGACAAAGCGATGGCGACCCCTGCGAGTTTATGATACGTCAAATACAGCTACACTGCACATCCATTGAGATGGACAGAAAAATAAAATGCTAATAATATTATAAGAAATGATAGTAATGCCACATTTTATTGTCAGTAACAGTAACACCATTGTAACGTGAGAAACAGTAATTTGTTTGATTACTGACTACTGAACAAAAATAAAGCAGTTCGCAAGTTAACGCAAACATCACAAATATGCAGATTAAAGACCTCGTTGAGCAATGACGAGACTATTGCTTCAGAATGGATTACATTTATTGCAAAAAATATATATAATAATAATAAAAAATAAATCTTTTTTCTTTTAAACTCTGACAAGTAAATCAGAAATTAAAAATGACTAAAGACAAGGACATCAAGGTTTAATTTCAAGCCCTGCTATACCCAATTGTGGCTGATCCAAGAAGCCCAACAACCATATGCTTCACACATTGCCACCACTGATTTCCTAGAGACAGGGTCTGTATTCTATGCCTTTGGCTCATGCTGGGTTAATCATAGGCCCTGTTGTACTCCAACAGAACCACCCCACTGAGGACTATACGCCACGGCCAGGGGGCAGAGGGAAGGATGCCAACGGAGCTATGAACTTTACATATCGCTGCAGGGTAAGAAAAAAAAGTTGATGTTGTGGGCCTTTCAAGAGGAGTTCGAGTTTCAACACGAGACAACATTCCAGACATGGCTATCCCACCCAATCTCTCAATTTCCATCTACGTCCCCCTCTCTCTCCCTCGCTCACAGTAGCCACACAAAAGTGTGCGTGCAAACACAAACACCCTTTGTGTCTGTCAACAGTGGTCTTTTCTCGCTGAATGGAAAAGCTGCTTCTAATGTGGGCATCTCTCAAATGAAATGAGCCACAGTAACCGCACAGGACTCAACCACTCCCTAAACCCACACAATAAACATAATGAGACAATTTAAAGGACACCTTGTATCGAGTCATTCATTGTCACTGAGCCTGTTGGGTTTTTTATGCTTGAAGGCATCTTTTCTGATGAATAGAATCTCACCTCAAAAAACGCTTAAAATCACAACATCATACAGGTACTGAGTGAACCTGAAGTTTAGACGTGAACAGGTGAGAAGACAGAGTGTCTAAGGTATAATTAACAATAGCCTTAAATATACACTGATTTTAGGAATTTGGCGCATTTCCACTGAAAATAATGTCACTGAATGCATCTGTGAAAATGTCAAATTAATGTCAGCTCTTAGTCTTTAATTAATGCCAAGCCATTACCAAACAAGTTCTAAGATGCAAAACAAAACCTGAAGCACAGTTAAGCACACAAAATATAAACCGATTTAATGACATTTTAAAGTACACTACCAGTTGAAAGTTTGTCATCAAGATTTTTTTTGAAAGAATAAATGTTTTTATTTAGAAAGTTTACATTACATTGAATGTATTTTTTTAAAAAAAAGCTGTTCTTTTGAACTTTCTATTCAAGAGTCCTAATAAAATATAGCATGGTTTCTACAACAACATTAAGTGAATTGTTTTCTGAACTGAAAACTATAAATAAAGAAATTTTAAAGAATAAAATAAATGAAAATAAATCAAATATATTAAAACATTTGTTGTGAACCAAATCAGCAGATTAGAATCTTTTCTGAAGGATCATGTGACATTACAAAACTAAATCGTTGCCATCATAGGATTACATTTTATAATAAAAAAGATTTAGCTATTTCTACTATATATGTTATGGCTGTGCTGGGAAAGGAGCTCGTAGAAGACGAGGAGTTCGAACAAAATAATAATCTTTTAATAATAAACTTAGAAGGTCTCAACAGGATATACAAGCACAACGTAAACAGCATTAATCACTGAACTTTCAAACAGAACAGTATAAATACGCATACAACTAATAACTAGGGATCTTTCACAGCACGGTAATACCTGGGTATGAATGGCACGGTACGGTATTTATTGAATCATTTATATAAACTAATGAGGGGCTCAAAAAAAGGTGGCAGAAGTGTTTATTTAACAGTTTCCATGAACACTGCACATATCAATCAAGTAGTTCCCGCTACCTCCCGTTCGCTCCATTCACCTGAGCAAACTTTTCTCAGAAGACCTACTGTTTTATCGAGTCATGCGACCATGGTAGTATCGAAAAAATGTGATATTGCAGTACGACGGAAACCAAACAGAAACGTAACGATTTGGGGTGGCACGGTTCATGAAAAAACCCCGAACCGTTCGGTACGCTTGTCTCGGTTCAGTGCATGCATGCGTTGCATGGTTCGACGGTTCATGACATACACAATGTAGCCTCTTGCCCTGTATGTGACGTCAGTGTGTTTCCCTTTCGCGCGAAAGAATTGAGGTGTCTACGGTGTGGTGTGAGTGCTGCAGGTCACAATACTGTAAGTGTAGAAGTGGGAGGAAAAAAGAAAGGCTGCCCGGAGTTGGAGGATGCACCAGCGTCATATAAATCTGGTGTGTGGGAACATTTCATGTTACCGATTAGAGGATGTATACAGTTCGGACAGATATTTAGAAAGGATGCTCGGGCTCGGTCAGAATGTGCGTCTGTGTCATAACGGCGCTTTTTGCTCCGTGTGCGCTGATGCTCCCATCTGTTGACATTTCCGAATGCCTTCCTATACAATTGCTTAATAAAAGCGGGCTTTCCACACACAAAAAAGTGCATGTGCAACACGCATCCAATTCAGTTTATGAATGATTACATGATATAAATTTTTTTAATACTGTATCCTAAATTGTGGATAATTAAGCTATACATCATATGCTGAAGTACATTTCTGAAGTGTTAAAGATTAAAAGAAAAAATAGCAAGAACCGTACAGAACCGAAAACCGTGACCCTAAAACCGAACCGTGGGTTTTGTGAACCGTGTCACCCCTAGTAACAATATAGAAAAAAGTCATGATTTAGCCCTAACTGAGAACTTGTGTGCAAATAAAAGAAAAGTTTTATGTTAGGTCAAAAATGTGTGAAAATTCATACAAAAGAAAAGAAAAGACTTCAATACACTTCTATTATATCATTTGTTTAAAAATTATTTATTGTAAAGAAAATCAAAACTTGGAATGTTTGGCATATATATATATATATATATATATATATATATATTTTTTTTTTTTGTACTACAAATTTAATACAATTAAAAATACAAAAATAACTAATAAAAATGCATTTGCAAGAAAATCTATTTTAAAACATAAGTATTTTAAATCCTTTTAACAACCAAGTCAAAGTTGTGTCACTAAACTGCCATTTTGTTGTCATGAGTAAAAACCATGAGATTTTAAAAATCACATTTTGACAATTCTCAAATGGAGCAGTTTAACCCTATAAAAAACATCTTGATATTCATGACTAAAAAAACATTTACACAACTAAAGTACTAAACACTTTTCTGAAATGTACAGGAACAGAAGTAGGTGTCGGAGGTCAATCTCTCAACAGATTAGATAATGACTTTAATTAGATGGATCACTAGTGATTTGGTTTGGCTTGCCAGAAGCAATTTGGGGTAATAGAGTTGAATGACCTACCTACAATTTGTTCCAGTAAACAGCGCAGTAAACCCAAGCCAAACAACATCTTTCATTAGTAATAATATTAGCAGTCTCTTATAGGCAACTTCTCAAAAATTTAAGATTGAACAACCTACCACATGGATTTCAGCATCTTTATGTGTGGCGCACAAGACCCAGCAGTCACATTACTGTTATCCCATGAGCCTTTGTGACAGTGTGTTCAAAGGGAATTACCACCACAACATAGGAAAAAGGTTTTACTGTAATACCTTTCCAAAACACTGGATCTTGGCTCATTTCTTAAACAACGTTCTGCCACATGATGAAAGCCTGACTGAACAAAACAACTGGAAAATTGTCAAGGTGTCTGAGCTCAGTCAGTGGATGAGCAGAGATAAACGAAGAACCTGGTTATGTAACAGACACAACGTGACTGCGCACAAAGGTGACTTACTGGCTCAGTGTACATTTGAAATAATGTAAATGATCTTGCAAAGGACTCAAACAAATCAGTTTCACTGATGATTGTCATTCTGCAAAATACAATACCCACACTGGACCATGAACATGGAGTATGTTGGGAAGATTTCTTTGGAAATGTAATAGTTTAAAGATTGTGACCCATATTTAAGTAGTGTGTGTAACTATTTCAGCTTCTGTATTAAAGGTAACTAATTACATTTAATTACATTTCTAATAAATATTTTCAACTGTTAATAATTTTCTAATATTTTTTCTCAAATATTTCTTTTTTTTTTTTTTTACCCCAAATAGGTACATAGTATGTACTGAAAACAAATTATGTCCTTTTAAGGGTACTGATCCAGGGGACAAGCTGTTCAATTAAACCTTTATTTTTCTGTCAGACTTTCAATCTTTTATTACTTGAATTAAGATTCTAATCATTTAATTTTAAAGCACAGTGACCACAAAATCAGACTTGAGCACATCTTTTTACTTTGAGATCATTCTCAGTTTTGGAAATCAAATCTTTGCATAGCTATGACAGAAAAAAATGGTATCTTGGGGGTAAAAAATATAGGAAATAAACCGAATAAGCATGTGTTCTATTTAGTTTCCTAAACTCCTGAAACATTGGTGTTTCGTATTTTAAAGCAGTCAATGTAATTTGGGAAGGAAATCAATCATATCTGTATGTGTATGAAAATATTCAGATGTGACCTCCTTGGCAATTATTCACATTTTCCTAAGTAACAAATTTAATTTCCTCAGTACTTGAAATAGAATGCAGTTACATTTATTTGCAATGAAACTACATACTTCTATTAAATGTAAATAGTTACTCCTAAACACAATGTTAATTATTACTTAAACTTATTTTATGTAAAAAAATGTCCAAGTGAAAAAGGCCCTCATTTCGTGGAATGACCCTTATTTCATAATAATTATTATGCAATAAGGGTCATTCCACAAATTGAGGGCCTTTTTCACTTGGACATTTTTTTACTTAAAATAAGTTTAATACATTTTTTAAATATCCATGAACTTAAGACACCTGTTAATGACATAAGTGTTATTAAATACTACAGTTTAATTAGACTTAGTGGCATAGGCATTAGCTCAATAATATACTGAGGCTGAACCTAATGAAACCTAATCAATGTCATCCCTTTAGCCACATGTCAAAACTCGTTACTCTAAAAATTAATAGGTTTGATGATTTCAAACAAATTTGCTAGATGCTTACAAACAGTCAAGTTGATAAAAGCACATTTTGTACACTTTGAAAGGATTTTACTTGTATATATTGATTATATATAACAATGTAAAAATACATTTTAAAAATGGTAACAGGATTGATCCCCCATCTCAGTCAAGCCTTATAAATCATCAAAAATAGAACATAATAGATGAGTGCGAGAAACATGCTTGTGTTTTAAGGGTAGAAATCCTGGTTGACAGATGATGTAACCTCCTAGAAATAATGTCAGTTGAATGTACATTATTTTACGAGGGTTTTTATGAGGGTAACAGTGCTGAGATTAAATCAGGGGACATCAATAAAATTGTTTCTATTTTACAGAAATGTACAATACCAAAAACAATGAGACTATATTGAGAACAATTTGTGAATGCAATTTTTATATTGTTTTGCCTTCATTTTGCAAATTAAAAGTTGTGCTGAAAAAGGAAAAAAACAACTTACCAACATAAACATAATTTAAATTATTTAAAATAATAGTTATTTGACTTATTTGATTTAATATTGATTAAAACATACATAGTACTGCTATATTTTTAAATGGCACGTTTCTTTGCTGTTACATTAAATATGTTTATTATTTCTTAGGGATGCAAAAGGCACTGATTTTGTGGAATGACCCATAAATAAATCAGCCCACCAAATCACATGCTTTCTAAAATTCTGTCTTAATATTTCTGTTCACAACTATACTAACACACTCCGCGACAAAAAAAGCTTTTGGCCATCGAACAAAGATTACATGCATATCCATGATGGTTATCTTTCTATTCCTCTTCAAAATAAAAATCTTTCACCAATCATGTACGAGGACGTTAGAAACAAGGTATTTAAGATAATCTACACAGATTGATCCTAGTCACTCACTTGAAGGAAGATAAAATCATTACAACGAAAGCAAACATGGTGTTCTGATTTCATATCTCTTAAACAGTCTGGTTTCTTCGCCTGCTTTTGTATGATTGTTTTGGTACTGATGACTGTAAACAAACCTGCCGAGAACCAGTCAGCTTGAATTAAGCTTCCATTTAACTTGCTAGACTTTTCTCCAAAAAGGAAATTTTTTTCATGGAAGCTTTAATTAATCATTTTTGTGAAATTAATGCTGCTGGAAATAACTAGGCCAGTAACGTCTTGTTTAAGAAAATCTGAATGTGCTGAAGCTCAGTGGATCATATGACCAATGGCCATAGTGATACCAAAGATTATGTTAAGTCTCAATGTAGGACATTATTCAACTTTACAATACAGAAGATTTGGGTCACAGAGGTCAAATATAATCCAGGCTATTGTCTCACTATAATAAAGCAAAACTAATAAGGGCATGTCTGTTTAAAAAAAATACTTTTACTCTGAAATTACTCATTCAAAGTGGTGACTTCTTGCTTTTAAATGACTTGCTCTAACTATTACATAACCCAGTGAGGATGTAAAGGTGTTGAGATTTTTGAAGCCCACAGAGACTCATTATCATTTGCATCAACAATGAGAAGTGAAACAGGAAATGTGAGACAAATCAAAGCTGAAACGTTAAGTAACTACACAACTAAATCACACCCATATGTATTATAGCTATAAACAATCACTTTCCCTCTGACACCATGTACTAACCAGAAGTGATGCTGTGTTTCCAACAACAAGTGGTTTGTCTCTCTTCACCGAAAGAAACAGAACATATTCGATATTTAAAATGTACAGCGATGTGTGGTGGGATCCAAACCAATGAGATTTTTTACAGTGCATGGTCACCAAAACAAACCAAATGTTCACCAATATGCCATAACATAGTTAGATTTACATGATACATTGTTTATCCTGGTTTCAGAACAGTGTGGAAATAATGCAAAACAGGATTTACGCAAAATGTAAACTTTGCACTTTGCCAAAAATCCTTTACTTAACTCTGTGTCACTGGGATACTTTTAAAAATGCTTGTTAAGCTCTAATTATCACCGAATCACCACATTTTGCCAATTTACTTCAATAAGCACAGACTTTTTTGCATTAATTGTACATAGCCCTAGGTAGTTGTTAGTATACCCTGTGTGAGCAAAGTCAGTAAGTTTTAGTCAGTGCGATAACTTTAGTGCTTTCTGGAAAAAGAAAATCCTCTCTACAGTCAACAATCGCACCGATCACTTTAAGACAATTAAAACAAAGACAGAAAAGTGCTTTCTCGTGCAGTATTTTCTAATAAATGTGAGAACCTAGATGTTTGTGTGCGCTGTTTGTGTTTTCTACAGTAGCCTTGTGGTCTGTAGACTAATTACGCTAAAAATAGTAAATGTATGCAAGCTCTCACATAATGCTAATAATACTTTCCATCCTCTAATTAATCTCTAGTTTCGATGAATATTTAAAAGCTGACTGTAAGATGCAGGACCTGTTTGCTAAGTTGAAGGAACGGCTGACTTACAGAGTTTATACTAGATCTAGCGATGACTGACAACATCGCTCATGGATTAACCCATTGAGCAGATTCCAAAACAGTCCTGAGTAGCCTGACCCATCTGTCATGAACGAGAGGAGAGAGTATTAGAACATGTACAAGCTCGTGTAAAACATGGTTTGTGTGGAAAAACATGGCTTTCAGTCAGCTTACACGGACCCCAGCGCTTTACAGGGCTACAACATTTCTAGGGAACAAAAGCGACTGAAAGCAAAATAGCCCTGATGATGGTGTGCTGAAATCCAACTCTCTTTAAAGTTAATCTGCCTGTTTGCCATATGGGCTATCCCTGATTTGTAACAAGACAGGTGGGGGTAGAGATGAACACCAGATTACAGATATTGGCAAAAAGGAAAGAGGTTTTTAAGAATATCAGGTTTAAATGCTCAATTTAAGCCAAAACAAGATGCAGTAAGCTCAGTCAACAGAATTAGAGGAATGAAATATTATTTTAATAATAACATTATTAAAATAAAAATTCACTCGAAGTGAAAACAAATTAACTCGATCTTTTTATGCTGAACTTTTCCAATCATTTAGTCAATCAGATTTGACTGCATCCAATCAACTTGCATAGAACCAAGTCCCCTTTCTACATTATTTATGCTTATCTATATCAGTCAGACGCACGTCACAATTCAAAAGAAATTATCTGATCAACCGTCTCTTCTTTAGTTTTACCTGAATTTTTAATAAATAACAAGGTTACAATTAAAGTAGTTAGACCACCTTAATGAAAAATACATATATATAAATGTATTAAAAATACATTTATTTCATGCTAAGCATACTACAAATCTCCTCAAGAGTCTAGACTCTCCGAAAGAAAGGTACAAAAGCTGTCAACTAGGGGCGTACTCTTTCAAAAAGTACATGTTTGTACCTAAAGGGTCCATTTTGGTACCTTAAAGGTGCATATTAGTACTTAAAGTGTACATATTTGAACCTAGTACTGTAGGTACAAAAATATACCTTTTGAAAATGTACCACCCCGCAATAAATTGGTATACTTACATTGGAACAACTAATTTTGCACTTTAATTGTGTAGAAGTAGTGCTGAAATCCAACTAAAGATACACTGAGGTTGTTCTAAAGTGTAGCTATTGCAAGTATACTTCAGGTACACTTTAAACATGTTAAATTTAAAAATTATGTATTATTCAAAGAGCATACAATCATCATCAATAGTGACATTAACACTCATTTTAGGCATTATATTAGGAAATGTGCATTGTGCACAAACAATAGTCCAAGTGAAGTTTAATTATAATCTTTATGTCTCAAACCATATATCTGTTAAAAGATTTGTTAGTATGAAATGCATTTATTTTAAATATATTACTCTTTTACTAGGGAAATTAAAGTAAATGAGGCACTTTTTAAGAAAACGTTCTATAAAAAGTTACTGAGAAATTCTTGCCGTTGCCTTGTTTTGTA
Organism: Enteromius unitaeniatus; assembly: GCA_032359435.1. Lineage (NCBI taxonomy): Eukaryota > Metazoa > Chordata > Actinopteri > Cypriniformes > Cyprinidae > Enteromius > Enteromius unitaeniatus. Next base: position 1,433,974 of record JAUMHI010000008.1, on the reverse strand, counting down.
AAACCAAACACACTTCCAAAAATCTCCAAGACGCTTCTTTATGAAAGTGATTAAGATTCATACAGCATTGCGTGACAAGAAACACATTTAATATTAATATACAAAGCCTTCACACTGCCATCAATATCCTGTAGCAGAATATGACCATGATTGTACTGACTATAACCTTTCAGATTTGCAGAGGAGCCGTCTGACCTGCCATGAACTGACTCGGTTTGGCCTCCAGTCAAAGCAGTCTCCATCTGCTTGGGGGGGACTTACAGACTGTCCTGAAAACATCCTCTGCAGGTGCACTGCACCAACTTGGCCACTAACTGACCCTTGACCGCCTAGTGAGTAGACAGCCTACTGGATTTAATTCCCAAAAAAGGATTTAACGTGACATTGTAACTGCAGTTGATGTCTGAAGGCACCTATTTGCATCCAGTGTTTACGTGAAGCGCATAAATGACTGGAATGGTCAAGAGAAGCTAATGGTCTTTTCATGTTCAGTTTTGATGCAGCTGTTGTTTGATGTCATACAGGGCTGATTCAGCAATTAGTCAAGTGTTATTGCCATTGCTGTTGCAGCTCAGATGTTAAATAAATGAGTCCCTGATGGTTAATCTTAATATTAGACACAGGCAAGTCAAATTAAATTTATGAGGTTGAAAATGAATCCTTCACCTGAAATGTATTCTGGGACACATTAACAGCATTTTTAAAGAGGAGCGTAGAGGGTATCCGGTTGCAGATTGTATCATTTGAAATATTTTAAATGTGAAACAGAAACTTAATTAACGTACAGTATAATCTGTAATCATATAAATGATTATCATATAAAATAATCATCTGTGGCTGATAACATTTTCAAATGGCCCCAGCCAAAAAAAAAAGCAGCCTACTTACTATTTCGGTTGGTCTTGATCTTGGCTAGTAGTTTATGAGCTAAAGGAAGGTCTCCATTCTTCACAGCCAGAAGAAGGTCCTGCTCCTTTCCCATGGCTTTGTCCAGCTTCCAGAAAAGTGTTATAATCTGGATTCACAATATCATGATTCTATCTGTACATTAAACTTTGGACTTGGCTTTTGGTTTTCCTTATCGCTTTTTGTTTTGTTTTTACACATATGGTCTAAACACTTAGCATTCGTTTTTAATTCATGGTCCTATGCAACATGAAGTAGATGACTGCTCTTGAGGAGCGAGAATATCCTGAATGTAAGCCATCCTTAAAGCCAGAACATCACAAGGAAACCTAAGGGGGAAACAAACAGACATGCTGTATTATCCTGGCTCGGTCTGTCAGTCATACACACGTTTAAATAACATTTGTAGGCAAAACGCAACTTTGCTGTTTAAAGAAAACGTCTCGATACTCTGCATCTTGATAATGTATTTGTATTTACAATAAACAAGCAACCAATCACTTCCAAGGCGACCTGAGCGCTTTGGCTGATCGCTTTAGTGGTTATGAAAAGTACAATAAAACATACAAATTAACCATAAGCATTAATGACAACTTTCCTGAACGGTTACCTCTCGCTGTTATTCAGTATAAGTAGAAGTCACGTTAACGCACTTGTCGTGTAGAGCCGCAGGATCACATACTCACCAATGCGCGATATAACAGCCTAAAACCACTTATTCCACGAAGCCGACGGAGTTCAAGAAGTATAATCCCGTTTATGTCTTCCGTTTCTGTTCGAGAAAGAGAGCAAAGCCATACTTCAACGCGTTTGACACCGGTGCGTGAGCGCGCGCGCGGATCAGTCACGCGCCTCAGCAGGGCTCTTCCTGAAAGGTGCGCTGTTAAGACTCTTATATACTTCACAAAAACGATTTCATACATGAACAAGTCCTATAAAACACTGCGTGTTCAAATTGATAGATTCCAAAGACGTCTATATAACGCATCGTGCAAATATTACAACTTAAATCCATACCATAAGTGTTCACTCGACGCTGATTTAACAATTATTTCATAACGGCCTTCGTATTCGTGGATGGTAATTTAGTTAAGAGAAACATCTGGGACTCTCAGGTTAATTCGTGGTAGTTTCTAAAGTTAGTGCGACATCTAGTGCCTGGACCTTGTAATGTCCTGAGAGCTCTTGAGGGGGTAACCATAAACTAGTTCAGGGTTGTTATGGTTGAAATGTCACCCTAAACACAACTGATCCAACTAATCAAGTCATTCCAGCTTATTTGAAGATGTATTATTTGGAGCAAAAACTTTTGAGGGCTCTGGCCCTTCAGGAATTGAGTTTGACAGCCCTGAACTTAAATTTTCAATTAAATTTAAATTAATGTTATAATATGAAGAAATTATTAGCAAAGACACACACCGATAATATCAGTGTGCAACATATTCCTGTTCTTCCTAAAACTGATCAAATCTTCTCTGGAGTTGCAATGTAATAAATTGTTTATTACAGAATATAAATACACCACTAACGATACAAAAATGTATAAAAATAAAACATAATTGCAACAATTTATACTTTCTGCTTGTGTGGGGGGGGGTTGGTACTTATCTCAACCACATTCTTTGACTATTGCTTTTGTGGGTCATTTCAAAGATGATGAATTTCTTGTAGGAAACCCAGATTCATTTTGATTTTCCCATATACATCCAGATAAATTTGTCATCATGAAGTTGCTTCCAGGTTCTCATCTCCAAACGATAATCGTGATTAGCATAAAACACTAGCTTGGTGTGTTTTGTGTCATAGTAGTAGGTTGGATATTTCCGATAGTCATCCGTGGAAAATCCATAGACTTTCACCTGCAGGAGAGCAGAAAAAAAAACATGGCATTACTATAAAATAAGCTCAGTCCATCTGATAAAATAAAACTGTATTCTAGTTATTATTACTACAATAACACTTACAATGTCACATGTGTGCATAGCCATCAGAAGAGTAAACGCTCCATTAGTTGGCCTGACCAGCCACCATCTTTTTGTATTCAATTGCTTTGCCCTAAGAAACCTACAATAAAAAAAATGCAAGACACAAGCATCAACAAATAATGAACTGATAAGGTCACACACTCTATACGAGTATATGGAAATTTCACCTCTTACCTGTTACGCACATATCTGAGAAAGTCTGGATGGAGGATGTAATAAGAGCTTTCATTAAAATGGCCGCTGTAATAATTCCTTGGCCTTCAAAATAATAAATAACAATAGCTCACTGAACAGCAGGCATCCTTAAACCACAACAGCCAAACACAAAGCAGATAGGCCTAATTAAGTGAAAATTATTAATCATTCTTATTTTTGGTTTATGACAGCGGTGGGGAACTCATTTCTTATTTGTGCATCCTTGTTTCTCCTCACCCCTTAGGGCAACAAGAAGACTTCCGCATAATCATCGAAGATTGTGCATTTATTACGCAGATGCAGCAAGAAAACACATTAAGTGTCTAAAATTGAATGCTAAAATTTGTCTTCTTTAACTTGATGATAAACTGAATGTGCAAAGTGAAATAACCACAACATTAATACAACCACCGAAATAAGACTGCTCTGTTAGCCTCATGTTACCGTAGTAGTTTCCCTATAAGTACATCTCTAACAAAAGTGTCCTGGCATGTTTATTTTAGAATCACCATTGTCCAGTAAGAAACTGCATTGTATTTAAATTACAAATAAGATAAAGAACCTGTGCAAAAACACAGCATGGCCGCATTTTGAGCAGCCTTTGGAGCTGCTAGTGTATGTAAACTCCAAAAAACCAAAAAAACAACTGTGTGATTAATTTGGAAACCTTTCAGTTTCTTGGCCTGTGGGCCATAAGGAATGATCAGGTGGGCTGTATATTTTGCACTGCTGGTTCATGGTACAAACATCGATTGATAATTACTTTTCTGTTAGGATGACTTACGTTCGTCCATGATATGCTCCTGATGGTATTTTTCTATTCTTCATAAGGGACTCAAGGAAGCTGTAGTCTCTTGGACCCTCAGGGATTAGAACATATTTAATGTCCTTTCAATTGAAAAAAATAATAATAATTAAATAAAACTTTTAGAGGTTCAGCTAAACTGATAGTAAACCAGCTGATAGTTTGATGATGGAAACACCTTGTCAGTAGGAATCTGTTTGAAACCTCTCTTTTTGTGTACCATGAGGGACTGGATTAAGGAATGTGCTGTGTGCACATAAACAGACGTCCTTTTCCCAACATCCTCCTCATGGCCTGCTGTAATGGCTGCATTCACCCTAGCAGAAACAAACAAGTGATTAAAGGATAGGGTCACCCAAAAATGAAAATTACCCCATGATTTACTCGCCCTCAAGCCATCCTAGTTGTATACGACTTTCTTCTTTCAGATGAATACAATCAGAGGAACATTAGGGGCCAGAGTTACTAATAGCTTGGTCCAGTGCGCACCATCTTTTGGCGTTGTCATATTTTACTAAAGATGCGCAGTAAAGAATTAGCACTGAAAAGGCATGGACACGGTTATTGAATATGCAACTGCAGAAGTTGTGCAAGAGTTATGAGAGGAAAATATTATGAACCAAGCAATGTGTTTTACAAACGTTTGCTCTTGGCAAATTGCTGGCACCGCAGAGAGGAGAAAGTGCATGGTAGAAGGGAGAGGATTTTTTCCACACCTATTAATTTATTTTGGACTTTATTTCTTTATTTGGGACAAGGCTCGTTTGCAGCTCGCTTGGTATTTATATTGTGTTGGTTGATCGGTAAATGACATGTGTCTGTGTTCTTTAATTTTCTCATTGTTCACGAGAGAGTGGCATTTCTGCGGATGACATGTAATGCAGGCGTAGCATAAGCTCCAGTGAGAATACGTTAGTTTTGTGCAAACCAAGTTTTATTTACAGTAAATAAAAAGCAGTCTCTACTTGGACTATATTGACATCCTCCATGTGGAGTACTTTCTATGATGGATGGATGCACCATTTTTCGACTTCGAAATCTCTCCCCATATTCACTGCCATTATAAGGCTTACAAGAATTTTTTTTTTTTACACAACTCCAATTGTGTTTGTCTGAAAGCAGAAAACCATACACACCTAAGATTGCTTGAGGGTGAGTAAATGATTGAACAATTTAAATTTTTGGGTAGATTACCCCCTTAAGAGGTTAAAGCTTTGACAAGATATCCTGATTTACACATAACTGACTGATTTCACCTGCCAAGCCAACTTTTCAGTTTACCTGAACACATAATCAGTAGAGTCAATCTCCTTTCCTAGCCTGGAGCCATTGAGAATGCCGCCAGTCGCAACAACAGCACAGCGAATGCAGCCATCCTTCGCTCCTGTGGGTACTTGTAGTAGTTGGGTAGATGCAAGTTTAGGGATGGTGTCAACAGCTGCTTTTGTGGCTATATAAAAAATAAATAAATAAATAAAAAATAGTGCCATTTTAATAAACCAAATGTATTATCACATGTATGCTTTCAGATGAAACAAACCTGTGTAATTTAGTCCCATATAGCCAAAAGGGTTGTTGAAGTGATAAAGTCTGTTCCACTCACTCATGTTGAGATGATCACTTTGTAAAAACAGCTGAATGTTTGGAATAAACTTCTCCTTAAACACTGGGTTAGAGATATTTCGCAAGGACACCATGCATTTCTGAAAAACATTGAAAATGCCTTTAACCCTGTAAAACCTGACAAATTAAACACAGTTATACAGTTTTATGTCATATTATCAGGCTTCTACGGCTCATGTAGAATGATATAGTGAGAACATGGAGCTCACACTTGAGGGGGCAACAAGCCATTTTATGCACAACTCAAATTAAGCAAAAATCTGCTGTTTGGAACTGCTGTTACTTTTTAATCAAGATTGAGATTCCATAAACATTTCACTTTTATTTTGCCTGTACTAGCTTCTTGGACTGTGTTGCAGGCAGAGAAATAAACTTTCTTTCCATTTACAAATTCAATACAATTACATTAATCAGTGAAATATTGGAAATCTTTCACATTTACAAGAATTAACAAATGAGAAAGGTAATTAATTAGAATGAATAACTTAAAGATTCTTTTAAAAACATACAAAATGCCCAATTTTTGGCAGAAGAGGCCAAGGACAGAGGCCCGCATATCACATCAAATAAGGGCCATTTTGAAAAAAATATGTGTGTCACATTCAAAAAGTCCAAAATGAATCAACGAAGGACGACAAACACTGTCAAATCAGTTAACATAAAAGTCTGGTAGACCAGCAAACCATAATTAGGATGGTTTAAGATTTAAGATGGTTTCATCAGCAGGATGTTCACAATTTTTTCTCTATTTGTTGTCATCTATTATACTTACACTCGGTTTAAACTGTGGATCCAACCGATACACATCATCAAATTCCCACTGGGGCAGAGAGGTAAAGTTGTGCTTGTCCATAGCTGGCACAAGGATTGATTGAGTCCCAAAAGGATCAGGGCTCGTTGTAGTGTTTGCACCCGTGATAGCTAAACTGTTGGTTGGATCAGGTTTCTCAACTCTCTTCAAATCTTGGTGGACTGCCTCCACCCATAAGAAATCATATTGTCTAAGGAGAAGGGTAGCAGAGTTATAACTGTTACTGCATTACACGACGGAAACATTTTAGTAGAAAAAAAAATCAGATTAACAAAGTTTAGTAGGCTAAATGTTTGTGTTTCTTACCGCGAATGTGCCTCCAGAGTGCAGTTTTCATTGTACAACGTTAGAAAAACAATCAGAAGTAAAGCTATAAGGGATATGGCCAAGAATATCCTCAGGAGAAGCATCTTCTCAGAGCGCACCTGTGACTTTACAGCTTGATTAGGCCTATCAGCGACGACTCAAGAGAGCTGACGTTACCAAGCCAACATTTTTCGGACATGGACATTAGACTTTCCACCCTGATATGAACGCACACCTTTCCAAAAAAAACCTTAGTTTTACATTGTTTTAACTGGAGAAAAGCACGCAGTTTGCATAACTCTCATGCAGGGTTGCCAGGTTTTCACAGCAAAACCCGCACAATTTATCTATTTCTGACGTCATGGAGAAGTCGACATATTTATAAAGCTGCCGAAGTGAGCAACCTCACTAATTTTAAAAGCACCCTCAGTGATTTTATTCTGGAGCCGGTGTTGCGTAATATTCAGTTCATGTGAAAAACTGTTCCAGTGGGCGGAGTTTACGTGAATAGTCATGAGTTTCTCTGTTGTGGGCGTGTCCTTGAAACAACGCGCTGATGAATTGAACTAAAAATATTAGCGCGGGCTCCTCAGATCATTACTTGCAGGGTTCGTACGGGTGCTGGAAATCCTGGATTTTAGATTTTTAATATAGTTTTTTAAAGGTTAGAAAAGTGCTTGGATTTTGGACAAAGTGCTTGAACCTGCTAGAATTTGAAATTGAATTGCTTTCATAATAACTCGTAGTTTTCCTTTTAGCTAAGAATGCATTTTGCACATAACG
>JAUMHI010000008.1:1409350-1426460 GCA_032359435.1 Enteromius unitaeniatus | reverse complement strand
GTCACTTCCGTTTGCCTGGTGTTTTGATCTTCTGCCTGTCTGACCACGAGAATAAAGCTTTGCATATGGATCCCACGGAGCCCTGCGAGTCATTACAGCAACATTATTTGAAGTCTATTTGAAGTCTGAGTAGAAATAAAGGGCAGTTGAATTTATGAGAACAACATCAAAGATAAATTACTGCGAGGAAACATTTATACTGAATGCATGCTGAAATTTAAGTTTGCAAAAATATACCCACTTCAGCCCGTCAATCAAAATATACAGTTGTACATACAGTATGTAATATGTGTGACCAATGTGTGTATTAACTGAACTGAACATCAACATTCTGTGCTCAGGGAGTAGAGACTACTGGTGCTTCTTTTTCCTTCCACAGAAGAGGAAAGTCATAGTCATTTATAAAAACATGAGGGTGAATAAATGAGTGTTGTTGTTTTTTTGAGGTTAAATTATCAGTTTTGTTTTATATTTTGATTAAAAAATTAAGTGGGCAAGCCACTATTTTTAAATTATTTTCAAAACCTTCCACCTCCATGTAGAGAAGAATTCCTCAATTGGGTTGAGGAAAGGGGAATATGGTGGAAAATAGAGGGTCATTAAGGGAGGATGTGCATGGTGGAAACTGACATTGTCCCACACAACAACATAGATGATGTCTTCTCCCTGCCAGGCCTGCTCAAGCTCATTTACAGTAAAAACACTATCAGATGTTCAGTGTTGTATGACCCTAGAACTGGTCTATTATAGCCTACCGCACCATCTTCAGATATAGCTGCACACGTTGAGATGTTTCCCCCACGTTGTCCTGGGACTTGGATAGTTGCCCTTTGTCCAATAAGGTTACATTCTCTGCATATAGCTTTTGCCATATTGAAACTGGCCTCAACAAAAATGAACAAAAATATACTTGATGATTCACAACAGCGTCTTCATTAGAGTGACTTCATTAGAGATTATGGTGCACTGTCGTCTGCCTACATTTCTCTGAAGACCACCTCTTCTGTCGAGGAGCACCACCACCTCCTCAATGAAGATTTTCTTTCCCTACGAGTTTATCCTGCTCCATATTTGAACAGTGCAAAGTCTCAAACACACTTCTAGTTATATGGTAACTTTATGTGATCATCAGGGTAAACAATTAGTAATTAGTATTGTAAATATACAGTAGTCTTGATTGAAAGCTCTTGCAGCAATTTGTAACTTACAAATGACCAGACAACAATCAGTCAAGTTGAAAATCCATGGACATAATGAATGATTCATTGATTAAACATTAAGATCAGTTGAAGTAAATGACAGACAAATGTATTAAACTGAATTATAAGAGATGCAAATCAAAAATTCACAATTGACAACTTTTTGAAAGGTAGTTACTGTGAATGAAACATTTATTTAGATGAAACACTTATTTTGTGAAGTGAAAAGGATATTTTGTGATTATTTCAATTGTACTAACACGATTGAAAATATGCTGAAGTGTTTGAAAAAAGTCCAAACCAATAAGAAAAACTAATCAGGTTAATTCTGATTTCATATTGAGTGAAATCAAAGATGATGTTGTTGACCTTGTTGTTAAATGCAACATCAACTTCAGCTGATTAACAACATACTGCTATTGGTGCCATAATATATAATGTCTTTTCTAGGCTTCTTGTGATCACACAGCCTCAGGCCCTTTAACCATCTAGTGCTCATCACACTTCCAGGCAGTCTGGTGGTTTAAAATTCCCAATTTAACCCTGCACAGATAAAAGCCAACGTGAAGACATGTCTTTTGAACCCTGGCATTAAACGCCACCTTCCCAGTGCAAGACCTAGAACTGCACAAGCGTTATAATCTTCGCACCGTTACTGGGGACGCAGAGAGATGTGTACAGTCACATTGCTAAAGCCTCTAAGCACTGTGGAGAGAAACTTAAATCCTTCTCATAAAGAGGAGAGGAAAGTGTGCCGCTTAAGCCTGGCACAGACGCTGGTTATCAGCATAAATCCCACATCAACTGTCGGTCTGAAGCCCGCTGCATCTCACGCTTGTGTAAATCCAGCGAGTGGAATCATAGATGAGACGACCTCGCTTGCATTCATAGATGAGTAAGAAAAGGAGGTTACAGATGTATTTTCCTCTGGCTGTTGAGGAGAAATGAAAATTATGGGGGAGAAAGCCAAAGATAAAGAGAGAGGTGTAGATAAAGATGTGTCTTATTTAATGTTGTCCAATATCTTTTATTTTCTGAAGGATAAACAACAGGTTTGGTGAAGGATGACAAAAATTTTGAATTTTTTTAGGAACTGTATTGGTCTATTTAGATGTTTTTTGCTACTAATAAGAGAGAAGTGAGCAGCTGTGAGCCAGTGATTCACAGTGCATGTTGTCTTGCAGTACTCTTGGGAAGTGAGTCCTTTGGGAAGCTGTGTGAGCAGACCATAAATGGAGGGATGCAACCATAAATGTAGAATCTATAGCGATTTGTATTTTACTTTTGTTTGTTTGTTTGTATGTGGGGGAAACAACCGAGTAAGGGATCTCACCGCTGCGGCTGCGAAGCATCCTGGCCGAGATACCGTTTGCTCCGATAGATGTTGTGGTGCTTAGAGGTCCATCCACAGGACTTGCGTCTCTACCTGGCTGCTTCAGCAGCTCTTGCAGAGTCCTGTGAGGAGACAAGGGTAATCATTTACCTGATCATTATATCCAATATGGATGTCATTCAAAATTAAAACAAGAATGCTTCTTAATGTATGATTTAAATTGACCCTTTGACCCTTCGTTACTTATGCTATGTCCGACAAGCCATGGTGTTCTCACTCAGTGTAAAATACATTGTGGAGCAAAGAGTTAACCGAAACACGCAGACAGACAAGACAAGGCACTTTTTTCAAAAGAAAACAATAAATACCATTTACCACTTTTTAATATGTTGTGATTAAAATAAAAGTTTACATTATATATGTATATTTACTGTCTATATATAAAATACACACACATATAGCATATATATTGAAAATATTTACGTTTACCTGTGTGTATATATATATATATATATATATATATATATAATATTTATTTATATTTATATTATGTATAAATATATGTAATATATAAACAACATTTTTCTTAACATACTGTATTTATATATACTTAATAAACATAGCATACACACGTATATTATGTAAATAAAAATGTATGTTGAATGCGATTAATCGTTTGACAGCACTGAAAGATAGCGTTAGTGCCTCATTTTAAGCAGCATGTAAACCATTCATCTCTTCCTTTTTACTAGTTATAATATGAAATACATATTTAATGAACATCAGAAGGTATATGGTTTCAGTCGTGGAAAGACGTCAGTACACAACATTTCACAAGGTTACATTGAGCAATGTTAATCTATTCTCCTGTCTGGTTTGTTAGTATCTGACAAATTCTGCGTTATGATTGAATTTAAGTTATCAAATGAATTTGACTGTTAAATTTATAAGTACATAATTCAGACGTTTGAATTGTTGCAGAAGTTTGAGAGTGCCTAATACTCTCAAATCTGCATATATGTGATCATAAATAGACTGATTTATGTATTTTATTGCAATTGTATTGTTTCAGTAACACTTTATTTTGATGCTGCCTTTTGAGTATTCTGTTGATCATAAGTAACTTTGCACCTATATGTCAACAAACTCTCATTAAGAGTATCCAAAGACTTCGATTAATATCTGCTAACTCTTTACTATGATGTAGTCACAATAGACATGCTACTGAATATAAGTTTGCTAGTGTATGTTAACTTCTTAAAAAAAAAGATTTTTCAAATCTTCAAATGAGAGAGATCACAGACATGAGGGGGGAAAAAAGATTTAAAAGCTTTGCTCCTATAGTGTGTCGTGCCCTTAGTCCCCGCCCCCACACATCAGGATTTTTGATCGTAAATATTCAGCATGTTGAATATTTACAATTCGCGGGCACAATCGGGGTACCTCTGATGTTCTTCCGAGCAGAGTCAGCCTCTTAACAGGCATCACACCAAAGGAAAATCTGATAAGGTAATCTTTAGAAACACCAAAATAACCATGCATTGCCAAGGATTGTCAGAAGGGGAGGAATCGGCCCAATTTCTGAAGTATGTTTGATGTTCTAATTCCATATAAAAGATTAGATCAGAAAAGGACACTAACTGGATTTGATCTCAGGTTGCTGACATACTTTTATAAAGCACTTCATCAGAACAGTGAACTTGATTTGTATGGGTATGTACATCATAATTATATTATAATGTGGAGCTGTGAGCCCTGAGGCTGACAATCAACATACTGTCATATTTTATCAATACAGTCATTTAGGTTCAGTTGGCAGTCAACAGACTGTGTAGCAGATTGAATTAATTCATATTCAATATGTTCTCTGAGTGTACACAAGATGTGCTTTATATCCATTACACTGGTCACATAAAAAAAAATAAATGCAGTTAACAACTCTTGGCATCCACAAGTCTGCCTGTTTTCAAGGCGTGTGCTGCTTACTCTCGTCCTAGAGTTCACAAACCCGTTTCTGCATCCCTGGGACCTCCTGGGTGCTGTGTTCTTCAAATCCTTGACACTCCATTATTGCACTATTTCCTACAGTCTCCGCTGGTATCCCTAGTGATGTCTCTAATTCTGTCCAACACCCTTTAACCAACAAGGGACTGTGATGAGATCTAATGTGATTGTCAAGCACAAGCGCACTGGCCCTTGGCCGGCCGATGCCAATGGCAGTAGGCCACCGCGGCCTAAGAAAAACAACACATCAGAAAGGCATGAGAATATATTCACCCCGGTGATGAGGTTTTCAGAGAGGACAGGAAAGGCATCTGCAGTGGAGCTGAGAAACGGATAGCTATAAAATTGGATGGAAGCAGCCACTCCTGTGCCGTTTCCATTTGGATCCCATCATAGCTATTTTGTAATTCTCTTGAGGAAAAGTAAAACTCAACTCAAACTAAAAGGATAAACATCATCTGTTTGTTCTAGATTTCTCTGGGGAGCTCACACCTATTGGCCATTGGGCTGGACGATCCTGAACAGCTGTCCTCCTCTCCCAATATGTCCAAGATATGGGTGCCTGATATTTTTTTGGTATTTTTTGGCAAGACCGAGTAGACTCAGATACAGAATAAAATAGAATAGATGGTGGCTGTATTTAAGTTGTCTTTTATTGACTTGAACCAATTAAAACATTCCCAAAATTTCTGCAAGAATTTATAGAGAAAATGCAAAACAATTTATTTATATGCTTTCCGTCAATATCATTTTTATATAGCCCTGTAAGTCATTTTTATTTACTTAGGGGGCGCTGCGTGCATACTTGTAATAAAATTAAAGTTCCAAACCTGTATGAATTTCTTTCTTCTGCTGAACACAAAAAAGTTTGTAACCAGACTGTTTTGGTCACCATTGACTTCCATGGGAAAAAAATACTATGGAAGTCAATGGTGACCCAAAACACTGTTTCAGTGTTAAACAGTGTATTGTTTAAATAAAAAATAGAAAGTAAAAATAGGTGCTGTAACTATTTGTGTATTGTACACATATAGAAATAGCCTTCTTGGTGACCTGACACACTTTGAAGAGACTTGATAGATTTTGGCTTTTAATCAGTGTTTAAAGCTTCCTTACATATTTTTCCTAACATCTGTCTCCCTTATCAAGGGAAAGTGAAAGTTGCTTTTATTTCAAGTCCAGCTGTGTGTTCGCCTATTGCGCTTTCGTCTTGTATAGGGATAACAACTTATAATCTAGATGGTTGTTTTCAGTCATGTTGACATGATTGTCCTCATAATTGAGGGTGACTTTAAGGATGTGCCATGCCTATGCTCAGACGGATGAAGTCATTGATTCCAGCTTTGCTAGATGTCCTGCTGTGCTTTCACCCTTTGCCTCAGTTCATACAGACTCAATCCTGACTCCCGCTGCCTTGTTGTCTTACTCACACACACTGAGTATGATTTGTGCAGAGTGACACACATTAATTTCACCAACAACAGAAAATACAGACCAGGGTCTGGGAGACAGTGAGATATGAAAACAGGGCATCCTGGGATAGTCCTTCCTAAGGGGTTTAGATATAGAGCGTCCTGGCAGCCAGCCGTGATGGGTTAGAAGCAGGGCTGTGCACAGACCTTTTGAGGGGCATGTGCTGAAACTGAAAAAAACTCCCCCAAAACCCTCCAAACTTTTATACAGATAATATATACATATAGAGCGTATCTTTAAAATGAATCACAACAACACTTTTCTGTAAGCCAAGTGTCTGAAGATGGGATATGACCTCACTGTGAACAGTGCAAATACACCTGGCCTTCTAGTAAAGTTAGCTTTACCAGTTTGCCACCTGGGTGGTTGTCTGTGTATTATTTGTCCTGTGTTTGTGTATTTGTCCTCTTATTTAGTTGTGTTCATTTTCCTATTGCAGCTTTATGGTGCATATGGTGCTTTTAATTAATTAAGAAGCAAATTAGCTTATATAGACGCTAGAATGTGTTTTAGTCCAGGTGACCTTAATATTCTATTTGAAGGGCAGATATTGGGGATTATCAAATGAAATTTGTAAAATGTTTATTTTTGTACTCAAAGGTATCCTGCTACACAGTGTGTGAGAATTCAGATTTGTTATTTGCATGCACATACAGTAGATATCAATAAAACAAAGGACGCATAATGAGGTTCACCTGACAGCTACAATAACACAAATTACAGAGCTATGTTTGACTCAAAGTATAATTAGTATGATTGTCTCATTTAATTGTAATTATCATTACTGCCTAATTTATTGCATAATATAACCGGCTGTAGCACAGTCTTCCAATTGAAAGCTTGTATATGCAACCCTGTCACATTTCCTCTGTGCGGTTGCATTTCGTTTGGAACAGGATTCGGATCTTTGAATCTGTGCTGAGCGATTTTATCAGCAATTATTCGTAGGGTGCCGTATCGAATTATCTCGCAGGAGGAACAGCTTCGCCTCGCTTAATGCAATGTAGAATTGAATTACTCTTCTAATGTGTAACCCGCAGATAACCAATTAGTCAAATTCACATTGTGCCATCCTAATAAGCTCTCATGTCATGTACTTAATGTGCACAGATTCATATAATTTGCACACTATTCCTATTATACTTACAGCAGAAGTAGGTCTATTTTAAATTTGCAGCAAAAGAAAAATCAAATCAAATTATTACTATTTTGCATTCTATTTAAAGCAATTTTTGGGGCATGGTTAAACATTATTCATAATATAGTGTGTGTGTTAATCATGTTGTTGTTAATAAAAATAAATCTATTTATAAAAACGTAATGAGAAACATACTCTTGAGAACAAACAGAAAATAAGTTAATAAAATGACCAAAACTAAAATGGAAATAAGTTATGTATAAAAAAAAGTAAGCACATAAACTTAAACTAAAATGAAAGTTCAGAACTGAAATTATTTATAAATGCTAATATCGTAATAATAGTATAAAAATAATACTACAGTAAAAGTGTATTAATTAATTGTGTATATATGTATATATAATATTAGAATTATACAATTTGTAGTTTTAGTAGTATTAAATAACATAATACAATGAAAGAAATGTAAATAAGAATTCACTAGGTCTTTTTTTCTAAGTATTTTATATTTGTTGCATACTATTATAGTACCGGGAAGTTGGTCTATGTCCTGCTGGTTGCCCTTTTCTCATCCTCTCTCTTTCTTTGCTTCTTAAGTGTATAGGATTGTCTTAATTTGTCTTGTCCCCTTACTCTAAACAACTGTGTTTTCACAACTCTTACATAAAATGTCTGTTATTTCTGCATATATTGTAAAAGTTTTGTATTAGATCATCATGTCAAGTACAGCAGCCTGCACAAATCCTTCTCACCCAGAGGGCAAATACACGGCTAGAGAAAAGCCCAAAGAGAGAGGTAATGAGTAGTTTTGTCAGAGAACACAGACCCTCACATTAACCTTAGAGGAACAGGAGAGCCTTGAAGTCACGATGGAGATGAGAGACGGGCGGGGGGCCAGCAGGACGCAAATGTCAGTGCACACCCACTAAGACTCAACCATGCGGGAGAGACGTCTCCAGAATCTGAGAGACACTAAGACACACTTGTACATACACATTAACACACAAACACACAGTGCACAGCCATGAGCAGCCACATCTCATTCATGTCAAATGAGTTCAGACAGTTTGGAGCCACAGGAAAGACACAGGTTAAAATCTGACAAGCAAACTCAGGAGTATGAGGGGAGAGGGGCTTAAGGAGAATTAGTAAGCTTAATTTCATAGTCCTTCCTTAGTCTATCTTTCTTTTCAAAAATATACCTGAATTTATGTGTATCTGGAGGCTTTTACAGAGACTCACATCCAATTAATGCCTTAGGAAGTATGAAGAGCTTCATATACAGTACTGTGCAAAAGTCTTAGGCCACTAGTATTTTTAAAAAAATGGTTTTAATTAGGTTACATTTCAAAACTTTATTTTTGTTATTAATTATAATAATGCGGTGAGATTATTGTCTGCACAAGGAGTCTGAAAACAGCCAGTGCTCCACACAGAGATCTGATCTGATCATCATTCAGTCTGTCTGGAATGACATGAAGTAACAGAACAAACTGAGACAGACTCAATCCAGAAGAACTGTGGCAACATCTCCAAGATGAAGAAAAAAAAACTACCTGCAAAGCTGTCTGAAAAACTAGTCTACCTCGGAACAGAAACTGTTTTATCAAAAGCTGTAATACCAAATATTTATATGATGTAGTTAATAGAAGTTAATGGATAAATTAAATCTATTTATTTTTGAAAGCATCCTCATTTTACAGCATTTTTACACAAGTGTCTAAAACTTTACACAAGTCTAAAGCAGGTAGGTTTTTTCCTTCATTTTGGAGACGTTGCCACAGTTCTTCTGGATTGAGTCTGTCTTAGTTTGTTCTGTTACTTTGATGACATGTCATTCCAGACAGACTGGATGATGATCAGACCAGATCTCTGTGTGGAGCACTGACTGTTGTCAGTCTCCTTGTGCACACAATAATCTCACTGCATTATTACAATTAACGACAAAAATGTCTTTACAAGAAATGTAAACTGATATTTCCAACTCACACGCTACCGCAAAAGATTGATTGAGTAGAGTGACCTCAAAGACAGTGCCAGGGGTTTTCAAACTGTTTAATGCCAAGGACACCCAAACATGAGAGAGGATTTAGACAAATATACACTTTTATGTATACAGGCCCATTTAAACTATGTATAAAAGACAGATAAAACAGATTGATGTTACAGAGACAAATTATTTTTTAAACAATTTAAAAATAAAAAACTTAATTATTAGCATTTATTTGTCATTGTGTTACAACCAAAAACTATTTATTAATTAACTATCAGAATTTTTTTTCGCATTTCATACCATGTATATTTCTTCTGCCTACTATTACAATATAAAATTGTTTTTGAATTTTAATTAAATTATTATAAATTAAATTTAGATTAATTTGTTTAGATCTCTTTTTAAAAGCAATGGCAAACAATAGAGATGACAGTGGCCCGAAAATACTCTACAAGACAATATGCAAATCTATGTTTTTACACATTTTGAGCTTTTTTTCCTTAAATTTTCCCAGGTTCAATTAAAAATGCAACTGTACGTGACAGCCTGTAATCAATGGGAAAAGACAGTTGGGTTTTAACATTTTGATAACTGAGTTTGATAACTTTAGTTTGATAACTAAAATAAGTATTAAGCAGAAAGTTTAACTTGATTGTAATATGAAAATATATTGTGTATTCCACAGTATTTTACACACTTTTATATAGTAATTATGCAACCTAATTATCAGTATAACAATATTCTGGGGTGAGTCACATTCAAAATCCAGTTGGCTAAAAACAAATCTGTGCCAGATCCAGAAGGTCTCACATTATATACATCTGATATCTCAAAGGTTTCTGCCCCCCAGGACACCCATATGTTGGAGTCCCCTGCCCAGCATGAGAATTATTTTCTTTAACTGTAGATGGGATATTGTATATGGCACACAATCTTGCCTTTGGCCTCAGCATGCTGTTTAAGATGTGATCTGAATCATAGATTTCGATTATCACTGCTGGAATCCACAGTGAATTATGTCTCACATAATCATGACTCACATTCTGTGTGTTGTTTATATGCTCCCGTCCCCGTTTTATGTCCTTTATTGTTCAGCAGTGGCAGACATTTAAATAAATATAGCCCATTCCTGTGCCTACATGACAAAAAAAGTATAGATGGAGTGTATAAGTTAAGACTGACAGATTTGTCTTATGTTTGACTGTGGTTTGAGAGTTTTGAGGAATATGATACATTGGTAAATATTAAGACATGACTGGAAATGCGAGTGGGACATTATTTAGGAGCCTAATTCAACATCCATTTGACATGTGGGCAAAATGTTTTCCGTCCTTTTTAATGGTGTGAATGGAAGTGTATAAATTAGTTCTCTAGAGCTGCGAAGTCTAGCAGTAGCCTCAAAAAGAGTTAATCTGTCGAGAAGTTGGTTTAATCTTAAAGCAGAGTGTTAATCTTAGCAGAACTCTTAATCTTGTAAGAAGAGTTAATCTGGTGTGCAGTGTTCAGCGTGTGGAAATGCTTTTGGAGAGGTGTTAACCTTGGAAAAGTGCTAATCTTCGGTTGAGTAATTTTGTCCTCCAAATGTGTTCATCTCGGTAGGGCTGTTTGCATTATTGGGTCATTTCTTGTCTAAAAAGGGCTGACGGCAAAACGCAGAGAGAATTATAAAGCCTCTGTATTTGGTTATATTGCTCTTGACAGGCAATTTGATATTCATAAAGGGATTTTGAATATTTAGAATTATGAGAAGAAAGGTTTGATTTGACGTTTAGAGAGAAAGTAACAGAGAAGGAGAACTGGGAACTGAGACGTAAGAAAGAAATATTCAGGTTGGATGAGGTTAGCTTTTTAATGCAGCTGTGTCATGAATATTAAAATTAAAATTCAACCAGTGGTGGCGCTATAGCCCCATCAGAAACTTGCTTAGTTCCGGCACAGCCCCCCCCCCCCAAAGATTTCCAAATGATTTTCCTGTTCTTTAAACTTTCGATATCACTCTTATTAAAAATATTTTAGTCCGGCTCCCGCCTGCTCCTTTAGGGTTATATCCCACACCCGCTATATTTTCCCTCTTTGTTCACCCGCTGTCCGTTTAAAATACATTTCCAGAATATCACATTCAAATCTCTGCTGCTAAAAGAAAGAGAAAGAAATAAATGTGTAGCCTGCAGAAAATGTTATTTGTTATTTAATTTGTTTTGTCAAGAGTCTTGAATTACTTGACAGCAAAATGTTTAACGAATTTTGTGTCTTGCAAAATTCGTTTAACATTTTGCTGCCAACACAGTAGGAAAATAAAGTGTCTCAGAGAAAATAAAAACGTACAAAAATATTTATTTTATTCATAACAACCCTGAATGCAGGCTGTACCGGTGGTCAGTAAGAATAAAGCGAAGATGAGCTGCTCTGAAAGGATTACGGGAACAGGATATTAGACCGCCAGAAGAGCAGCATACATATGAATGGCTTTAGTTTTGGCTGGATGCTGTTACTTGGTCTTAGATGTTAAGGCTGGTTATAAAATATTCTTGACCGAAATAGCTAACTCACTCTATTAGCACTTTTCACATTGAATCTTCTGGTCTGCTCCTGGTGTAAAGGCTTTTCCAAGAAAAAAAAAACCTTATGGTGCTTGAAGGCACTTTTTAACCAAAATTTAAAGGGAAATTCATCTAAAAACCTGTAAGACCGTTGTTCATCTTTGAACACAAATTAAAATATTTTTAAAGAAATCTTTTTGTAAAGAGAGAGCTTTTCTTTTAAAGAGAGCTTTTTGTAATGCCCATTTCTACTCACCTAGAGTTACTGAGGTCATTCTGGCCTCCACGGCTCTTCTCCAGCCCCAGTTTAGTGAAGATTCCCACCAGGACCATGATGGCCACCACACCGCAGATGATGTACACAATCATGTGAGTCCGATCCCGCTCATGGTCTGGCTGCACCTCAGTGTTGGTGGCCACTGGCTTTCCAGTGTTGGCCCAAATTGGAGTATCATAGTTGGAGCAGGAAGTCTGATCCAGTCGCTGCTGACGGAACTGACAGCAGAACCGGTAGAAACAGGTGCCGCAGCAGTATAAGAAGATACCTGCGTTACAATTAAAGGGAGGGTCCCACTGGCCCATGACATCATAGTAACCCCGGCAGCGGGTGCCAGTGGACGGCACAGTGTCCTCCTCCACCTCTGCAGGTGTGGTCAAAGTTGGAGGTCCCTCTGATGTCACAGAAATCAATAGAGGATCTATAGTCTGATTGGTTGTTTGGATGTCTATATCAGTAGAAGTCTCATCCTGTGCTTTAGCAGCCCATCCCACAACGCCAGTAAGCAGAAGATGTAGTAAAAAACTGTTTCCAGCCATGCTTCACCCGACACACTGTTGCCAATGATTTACCTCACTTTGAGAGAGATATCTTGCATAAATATTGAAAGAAGAAAAGTACAGAATTACACAAATCACACTGGTACAGCTATGGTCAAAAAATGTTTAAAAGATTAATTCATGGATTTAAAAATATTCTATTAAAAAAAGAAATATATTATCTAATCTAAATCTAAATATTAAATATGCATATTTTAAAATAAATAAATAATTGTATTTAACTTTTTTTCCAATTGATGAGAAATACATTTTAACTAAATATGATATTGTTGAAGCACTTTTTGATTTAAGAAAAAAATAACAATTACAATTATTTTTCAATTATAACAACATACCTTTGTACTTTGAGAGAGAAAATAAATACTTGGACATTTTCTGTCTTGATCTGGTCCTTTCCAGATATGCATCTCATTTTATGTTTCCGATCGCTGCTCAGCACTTGTTCTCTGTGCGCACCAGTAGTAAAACTTCTTTAAACAACCAGTCACAGTAAATTACCCTTAAAAATCCTTTCCTGAGGAGCGATTGAACCCACAGACAGGTGTTTTAATCCACAGCGATCCATTTAGACCGCTGTCTCTGAGCCTTGTGAAGGGTAACAGTTCAGGATTCAAATTAAAACTCCTCCCTTCTGTTCTCAGCATATCAGAGAAAGAGAGAGAGAGAGAAGAGAGAGGGATTGAGGTGGGGGGCATATTTTCCACCCAGCTGCTGGTTATAATGTAAAAGGGGAGGAGACACTGAAGATATTAGATCACAGAGTGTTATAGATAATGAATAATGACTATACAAGATACAGGAGGAGCAAGTTGGCACACCACAGCACCAAAGGTAATAACAAAAAATTCTCAGATCCTAAAGACCCATATACAAGATACTACTATTCAGAAGTGTGGGGTCAGAATTGTTTTTTTTGTTTTTTTTAAGAAATCAATGCTCTTTTCTGCAAGAGAAAGGCAGATTAAAATTATTATTTTAATGTGACAGTAAAGGCATCAAAGAATTCCCAAAAATGTTTTATGGTTTCCACAAAGATATTAAATAACAGACCTTATAAACAACACATATTATTAAGAAGGGTTTTCTGAGCATCAAAACAGCATAATAAAATGAAAGACAAAAAATTATCAAATTCAGCTTTGCAGTCGCAAGAATATCGCACATTTAATTTATTTTTTTTTATATTTAACAGTTTTGCAGTTTATAAATGCCTATCAATCACTTTTATTTATATAGCGCTTGTAACAATACAGATTGTAGCAAAGCACTGAACATTATGAAGTAGGAGAATAGAGTGATGGTAATGTATAATGACGAGAATTAAACTATTATTTATTAAATGCAGAGACTGTCTCTGTAGTCAAGACGACGATAATCACTAGAAATCAGGTGTCCACAACTAAGCAAGCCAGAGGCGACAGCGGCAAGGAACCAAAACCCCATCCATGAGAGAATGGAGAAACCAGGCTTAGTTGGGGCCAGTTCTCCTCTGACCGGTGAAACCAGCAGCTAATTTCCAGTTCAATATTAAGCCCCTGTCAGATTGTGCAAAGGACTTATAGTGTGTGTGTGTGTGTGTGTGTGTGTGCATTTGGTTCCGGTGATCTGTCCACAGGGCTCATCTAGGTGTTTACTGCATAATTTAATAAATACAGTCTTGGTGAGCATAAGACTTCCTTTTTAGAAAAGTTAAATCTCACAAACTTTTAAACAGTGCATAACTTATGGCAAGATTTTATTTTATTTTGTTTTGTTTTTTTTCTATTAATTTAGTTGTTGGTTTTTGGATTGGTATGTAACTTGATTTCTAATAAAATCAATCATTTAACAAATTAAGATTTGAGCATCAAATAGACATGGAACATGAATTTTCATTTGACGTGTTTTGATGCCAAAGTCCTCTTGAAGTGCCCCCCACCCCCTGTCCTTCATCACATCAGTATTCACCATGTCTTATAAAACCATTCCTCTGCAGTGTTGTATGAACTAAACTGATTTTTTCCACAGAAACAGAAAATGTCTAAACTGTCTAATGCCAAAATATCAATGATTGAACCATTTCTTAATTTTTTTTTCCAAGGTTATTGCAGTTTTTCTGCAGTTCTCTTCCATTCTTCACATACAGTGCAGATATGATGGGCTCTGAGGGGACTTGTGTCTTTGATCAACTCACTACACAGGGTTAAGATGTGACAAACATAACCTGAGTTCTGAAGAGAGGAAGGAGGACAAGATGAATAAGGCATCTCACGGATCTCTTTGGTCATCTCAAACTAATTCTCAATTTCTTTTCTTTTTCAATCTGTATCTCCTACTCTGCCCTTTTTTTGAAAATGCAAAGCATCTTGATGACTTTAAAGTCAAAATAGTTATAAACTGTAAATTTCTGTTAAACATGTTGTCCTACTTTCTTCTTGATGATCAAAATCATTCTTTGGGACTGTCTTTTTGCCTCATCACTCAGGCTCCTCTGTCATATCCAGATCCACATGGATGTTTTTTTCTGCACTCATTTTTCAGAACACTTTTGTACAATTAGCAAACACATATCAAAAACGTTTTAAATTAAGCTCATGAGACTGACTACACACTTACTGATAGCTGAAGGCATTATCAAATTAGTCAAAGTGTTTAATAAATGAACACAAGGGGTGTATGAAGACCTTGGAGAGTCAAAATACAGCACATGTGGACTAATTTAGAATCCTTTGATGGTGCTCATCTGATGCTAATTTCTTTTCGACCAGTGTAAGCTGGTGAAACTAGACTATTGGTTGGTTTTAAATGGGTTTTCAGCATCCAAAACATGTCAAAAGACTAGAACCCATTAATATTAGTAATCATGTTTCATTAAATCATTTTCAGCAATCTCTATTTTTTTCCAGCTGAGGAACAATACAAACATTGGCAGCCAATCAGAACCAATCCTGCTATCACATGCTTGAGAATTTAAAGTGGCCGACATGCTTCTTTTGTGTTTTACAGAAGAAAGTAAGTCACAAGGATGAGTAAGTGATGACAGATTTTTCATTTTTGGGTGGATTATGAGAGATGTGAAAGGCAGAAAAGAGATAAGAAGACCTGTTTGAAAGTCAGGGGTGTGTACTCTGACTTGCTTTGGGAGCTTGCTTGATTTGTAGGAATAATTATCAGGCTGATGATGTTGAATGCGAATAATCCCCCCAATTTAGTATGTATCCTGATTCAGAATCTGTAGATGTAGTGCCTTTGGCTCTCAGTATAAAAGATAAATGTGCCCTCTCATCAGAATGCCTTAGAACTCTGTGTGTGTGTGTTTTAACATGGCCTTTATTAATTCACTTTAGGGTTTCTTTGAATCTCATTTTCCTCTGTAACAAGGTCATCATTTTACTTGTAAATTGTTTGTAGTTGCTCTTGTTTTGTGGTCACGTTACCCAGCTCTTCGTCAGAGATGAATCATTCTTTGTCAACAGATTAAGCTTGTGATCAATGTACTTATCAACTCGCATCAGGGTCTCCTTTTTTATTTTGAAACTTTCTCAGTATTTTTTTAGTTATTTATTCCTTTGTCATTGGCGACGTGTCACTCTTTCCCCCTTTTTTTGTGAAAGTATGAAAGACCGCAGTGCAGTTTTTCTTTGCTTGAAATGAATGCTGTCAGATGCAAGGTCTTGGATGGATTTGCTGAAGCGTGAAATATAGCCTTGACAGTTCTGATATGGAGAGGTATTTACAGATATACAGCACTCTCCTCTCTATATATTTAGTTAGAAGTTGGAGAATATATAATTCAGTCTCTCTACTGCATAAAATGAAAGGAATATGAGATCAGGCTAACAGAAGAAAAGAATATGATGAGGAACTGAAACAATGCAGAAGTGGATGTATTCATGGAAAGGGCAACGACTGTATAGTTTCATTATTTACAAACAAGACCACATCTCATTTTAAAGTTTTTGGCATTACTTTAAAAAAACCATTGTATTCAGGTACTGTTATTACAATGAAATTACAAAAGTCATATTAACTAACTACATGTTCTTCATGTACACGTTCTACATGTTTTCTAAATCCCTTCACATAATAAAGCAAATCATAACCCAACTATTTTCTGCTTAAGATAAAAGAGCTTTGATTTAATCACTGGTTTATTAATGTTTATTAATAATAACAAAAAATATATTTCTAATTTTTAATAAAATTCATATAAAAAAATTTACATTTAATGAATTTTACAACTAAATGAACTGTAGAAATAATAATTTATGCATAATTACGTGTATACGTCTTGTTAACTTTATTTTGCTTAGTATCTATATCAAAGATACTAGAAAAGGTAGTATCCTCACAATTATATTCCTTCTTAGAGAAAAATGGTATCTGTGAGGACTTCCAGTCAGGATTTAGACCATGTCATAGTACTGAGACTGCTCTAATTAGAGTTACTAATGACCTGTTTCTATCATCTTATCGTGGTTGTACCTCATTATTAGTGATGTTGGATCTCAGCGCTGCGTTTGATACTATTGACCATAACATTCTCTTGAATAGACTAGAAAACTCTATTGGCATTAGTGGAAGTGCCTTAGCATGGTTCAAATCATACTTATC
>JAUMHI010000008.1:1355969-1400909 GCA_032359435.1 Enteromius unitaeniatus | reverse complement strand
AATTGGAGATGTGTGGATTATTTGTGTATTTTTATAGTGTTTACATTAGCTGTTTGAAGTCTCATTCTGACGGCACCCATTCACTGCAGTTATGTAATGCTACATTTCTCTAAATTTGTTTCAAGCTGATCCACATCATGGATGATCTGATGGTAAATACAATTTCAGCAAATGTTTATTTTGGGGTGAACTATACCTTTGAGATCGATACCTCATATGCATAGGTACAATGTCGAGTTCCCAGTCATGGGAAAATAAAAACATTCTAAAAAAATGTTTTAGAAAGGAAATGCTGAGAGCAATCCCCCTAGAACAGCTCTTTTCCCCCCTTAGCCTCATTCAGACAAAAATGTTATGAATAATGAAAATGGTATAAAGCTCTTGATTAACTCAGGCTTTAGACAATTCTGACACTTGTAGCTTGTAATTATTAATAAAATAATTATTATGATCAATATTATTACTTTACCTATTATACTGAATTTTCGCTTAACATAACCTACATATATCTAAAAAACACTTTCTTTCACAACAGATTACTTATTCGATGTAAAGCACAGCCTGAGCTGCAAATAAGGATGTCAACAGTCAGATTATGTTTTATGCAGCTATATATATATAGTGTATATTTGTATGCTATTTAAAACATGCATGTTCTGGAATGTCTCTGCTCGTCTCATCAGCATGGTGTCACTCTCTCGCTCCCCTTTGCCCTCTAATTTGAATAATACTGGAAGTACATTATGCACATGATTGGATATAAAATCTTTTTATCTGCTCGTGACAGTAATATTGGATGAGAGGATCACACCCTGAAATGATGGCTGTGGTTAATTAGTGGTATATAGCCATGAAATCATATGAATCAGGGATTGTGTGAGTGGACAGCCGCAAAAAAAGAAACTGCCATGTGGATGCCAACCATAAATTATATAGAAATGAGAGTCTGTATCTGATTTTGTGGATTTACAAGCAACAAATTTAAGATTACGAAGCTGAAAGACGTTAAGCAAATAATTTTTTGGATTATAAGCAGATATAGTGTACAAATAAAATGAAAGCTCTCTTTCTTGTCTTTTTAAAGACTGCCTTAGTTAACCTGTCATCAGCATATTTTCAGTATGTACAAAGAAACGCAGATGATGATAGAAGATGTGAGCATGATGATGCAATTCAGACGCAACTTTAAAAGTACAGAATTTTGCAGTTTTACGTGCTTCTGCATGTAAAATTTTTTAAGTGAATTTAAGTGAATAAGAAAGCATTAAATACACTATTAAACAGGGCCATTATAACTAAAACTAAACCATTAAAATATATATTTCATTTAAATAGACATTAACTGAAATAAACGATAAAAATAATTTCACTTTGCCAAAGCAACATTTTTCATTTGTACTAAAAACCTAACGCACACACACAAAAAAATATTAAACCAAAAATAAATTTAAATAAAATTACAAAAAATGCTAAAATAACACTACTAAAACCACCACATCTTTATACTTTCAGAATTTCTTTGTTTAGACCTAAAACACACTAATGTTTAACACACATTTACACAGGAATGAGGTTTATTTGAGGAAGGAAATTAAGAACACTAAATAATAGTTACAGAATAACAGTAGCACAGATAAATCAGGCAGCATAACCTGAACCTACTAAAATAAATCTTACTGTGAGATTATTACTAGCAATCTTTATGAAATATAAAATATCATCTTACGGATCTTTCACACATTCTTATAAACAGGTAAAAAAAAATACATTGTCACACTGGTCCTATAGCCTTTCGAGTCCATTTACCATCAAACGACTAAAATATGAATGATATACTGTCTTTTGTCACCAAAGCCACATTCCTACTATATTACTATCTTACCTTAATGTAAATGGAATAAATGTACAAAGGCAACTGGACAATTGAAAAATACAACAATTTTCCTACTGGGTTCATTGCTGGTGACACCTGAACATTTCATACAACATTCACTAGCTTCCTCTGTGTGACAATGTGCTTCCTATGATGTCACTGACCCCCTTAAACTCTCAATATATATTCATGGCACTCTATGACTGATATAAAGGAGTAAGGGTTAGGTTTAGTTAACTTGCAAAACATAAAGCGCCAATAAAAGAAAGCGCCCAATTATGGAAAGAGTGACTGAGTTAGACCTCTGAAAGCACAGTAAAGGTGCATAAATTGTCTTATTAATTTAGGACTCTAATTGTCAATACTCAAGTCAGTTTTAATCACCATAGCTTATTTTTAATAATTAGCTACCTAATTTTCATCCTCTGTTCCTCTTAAAGCATCTGAAGTTACATGTTGAGGTAGAACAGAGACACCTACAGACTGTTGAGGGGAATCCTGATTCAATTTGCTTTGGTACATTTAACTGACAAACACAAATGGCTGAATTTGCAAAGATTAGTGTAAATAGTTGCCTGGTCATTTTAGTGCTGCTTTGTAGTTTTACAAAATACATTTTACATTTTTAAACATCCACAGGGGTTATTATAGCTAATATTTTGTTGCCACTGACCAGTGGAACTGTAAATTCTGTACTGAAAAGTCAACTATACAGAAAAATCAGTCTACACCACAGATCATTGAAGGAAAGTTCAAGATACTGAAAAACTCATCACTGAGCAGAAAAGGCACGGAGCAGAAGACCTGCTTTTAAATAAATGTTATTATTATAGGCACAATAGGTGAAATTAAAGTAAACTATTACAAGTCTGATACACAAGCTTTATGACTGCTGTAATAACGTATTTTTAAACGCAGCCAGATCTACCACTGGCCATATCCATTCATGCCATTGTCCCCTGATGGAGTGATGGTGACTGAGTCGAGGAAAGGACGGAGTGCTTGTCCAAAAGGTCTATGGAAAAGTAAATTAATACCACAACTATTGTCAATATTTGATTGTAAAGCTGTAAGGGCAAACTTACGTAGAGAGCACTTCAGATGGGAGGTCAGTGATGTATGAGGGAATCTTAGTTCCTGTTAAAAACTGTGCAACCTCGGAGCTAAAGGTGTTACAATTGTGTTCGAAGAGGTGGTATTTTTCAGGTCTGTGGAAAAAAAGGAGAACATACAGGTTTGCACATTTGATTTGTCATTTCTGTTGTTAAAAATTCTGAGAAATTCTTAAAAACCTATGCCATGCTTTGTCTTTGCATACTAAACTAAGACAATATGCCGTTCAAACGCAAAAAAAATATATACTGACCTGTAAGTAGACTCCCTGAGCGAAGACAGATATTCCTGGAAAAGGTCCTGAGGAACTTCGGAGTTTCCAAGGTCCACTGTGGAATTGGGCATACCTAGAATAGTGCCACCCTAAAACAGGACAACATTTCAAGTTTATGATGGGTTACAGTCTTACAAAGCCTTTTATTTTTCAGGCATGTTGAGAAACAAATGCTTTTTACCGGAAAGCAGCTCATAATGCCTCCTCCTCCAAAGAAAAACTCTTCCCCATAAACCACTATAGAGGTGTGCCTTCATTAAGTAATCCAAGAATAATACATGCAAATAAAGACCTGTTAAATTCAACTGTTGCATTTACAAAACATAAGCATTTTCACTAGTGGTCTCAAACCTTTGGGCTCCTCTGTATATTAAATTATGTTGCCTGAGAGTTTCCAAATACGTAAAAAAAAAAAAAAACGTACTCACCATATTCCCTCGACTTGCTTTCCTGTCAATGTAGATATTTGCAATCAGTTATTTCCTCACATAGCTACTTATTTTTCTCCAGAATAATGTGTAAAATATCTTATTTTCGACATATAAACAAAAACAATGTGAACAACACTCAAACATATATTTCTATTCTGGAAGTATTACCACATGCCTTGAAAAACTTTAGCCGGGTAGCTGCAGAACTCACCTAACATCATGGGACTCAGCTGACGGGCCAGTCCTTTTGACAGGTCATAAATGTACAACTTCACGTTGAAAGAGCTTCCATCAGCCATCGCTATGCTTTAGACAAACGTGTGTTTACAAACAAACAACGCAAATCTAACGTTACAGCTAGCAAACTGAAACTTAGCTTGAGTTACTGGATCTGATTCAACTCGAAAAACCAGACTTCGGTGTATTGCTGGCTCACATTTACTTCATCGTATTAAACACTCACACACTCGTTGTCGTTTTAAACGATTTTAGTATAATAATCAACCACGGGTTGTTGATCCGGCGCAGCGTTCACGTCCGCCTCTTCACGGTGACACGGTGATATTTTGATACCGGTTATGACAAATGTGCTTATTCACCGGGGACCCGACCAATGGCAGCACAGATACATCTGTCAAACAGCTGTAACGTCCTCCAAAACGCTAGATGGCGAGTTTTATAAGAACAAACATGCGATGACCGCAGAACTAGTAGCTAGAGGAAGTCATGTTCGAGATTCGGTTCATTTGAACAGTTCGTTTTAATAAACCAGTTCCGATTTAGTGACTCTTTCCACATTACGTGGTCCGTGACATCCTGGCGTTTCACAGACATTTAGCTTTAAATCTTTAGTACAACCACATATGGACCTACTGATATTTATTATAATATTTTCAATAGCTTTTAATTTGGTCGGTTCACTCGAGAGTCGCTGTGAACCAGTTCGACTCGCGGACAAATAGTGTAGATATCTATTGGGAACCGAGTCAGTCTATTCAAAGAAAAGAGTCAAATTAAAGATTTGTTCAAGGCCATGCAAATGTCTAACCTCCTATTTTTAATGGTATTTGTTTTATTACAAATGTAAACAAGTAGTATTTTGTTCAACTGTAATGCTACGCGGGTCACAGGGACATTTGTTTACTTCCTCGTGCATACATTAACCTGTCACTCCGCTCTTATTTCGCCATTGGTTATTGCCTTTCGATAGTCGTCTCTGATTGGCTTTTGGAGCTGTCACTCAAATTGTGGCGCACTGGACTGGATGCATGCGTGCGCGGTTGTGAAAGGATACAAAGTTCTATTGCTAAAAAGCAAAAAGTGTCTATTCTTAAATGTAAGAACATTAAACGTCCCTCAACTGCACTTGAAAACAACCCTGAAACGGTTCTTAGAGAAAGCGAAGAGCAATGGCGGAGTGGAGAGAGTACTATCAAAACGAAGACGATGGGGTTGAGGAGGAAGAAGAGGATTCTGGAGGTTAGCAAAGCTAACTGCATTAATTGTCCTGTTTGATATCAGTTTCACACTTTGCACTTCAGTAAACTTAACTTACTTGTATGAAATTAAGATGCAATTAAATAAGAACATTTGAATTACTTTAGGTGATTACAAAATCAGTGGCCGCGACAGTCTGGTGTTTTTGGTCGATGCATCCAAAGAGATGTTCATCAAGGGTGAGGATGGAGAGCCATCAAATTTTAACATGACTATGCAGGTGAGTCAACCTGTACCATTGTATTCATTCATTTTCATTTTTTCTTCAGTGCTTATCTAATAGATATTATTGTCTGTTCTATCTAGTGTGTACGTAGTGTGTACACTAGTAAGATCATAAGCAGCGACAAAGACCTGGTCGCTTTGGTGTTCTTTGGGACTGAGCAGAGCAAGAATCCAAGAAATTCCTTCAAGCATGTTTATGTCTACCACGACTTGGATTCCCCTGGTGGGTAACTAACGCTTTTCAGATTGCATATATGATGGTGAATTTATCTTGTGTACTGATTTCGTTTTCAGGGTCTCAACGTGTAATTGATATTGATAAACTGCTGGGTGAGAAAGGAGCACAGTTTGCTGAAAACACCTTGGGCAGTGGGGAAACGTCCCTCGGAGAGGCTCTGTGGTGCTGCTCCAACCTTTACAGTGACATCAAATTGCGACTGTCACACAAGCGCCTGATGATCTTCACTTGCAGGGATAACCCTCACGGAGGAGATGGTGCTAAAGACAGACAGGCTCGTACAAAGGCTGCTGATCTTAAAGAGACAGGTAGGCTGAGTACTACGGGGAAATAAAAGTATTACTGATGGGCAATTTATAACCTATGTTTTGTTGTTACTCAGGTGTGGTCATAGACTTGATGCACCTTACAAAGCCAGGAGGTTTTGATGTTTCCATATTCTTCTGTGACATCGTAAGCCCTCCAGAAGATGAAAGCGAGCTTGGTCTCCAGATTGAGCCATGCAGGAAACTAGAGGACTTGCAGAAGAGAGTCAGGGCTAAAGAGTTAAAGAAAAGATCTCAAAGCAGGTAAATGCACTTGTCAAATCAAGGCGATGCTGGATGCTTGTCTTCATGACATATATAATAAAAAAGAGCTTATTTTCATCTAGCGAACCAACTTGAAACACTCTTTAAAGTTCCTGAGCTAAATGCAATGTTAAGTTATTTATCGAGGTCTTTGTCTGGTTGTAACACTGATTGAGACATTTTCTACACACAGGTTGTACGTTTTTCTAACCCTTTTGGTTTACAGGGTATAATCAGTGCTGATTTTTGGCTGTTTTTAAACAATAGATCATTTGGTGCAGATGTTTTTATTGGCCAGTACATTAGTGCATCCCTATTACTTTTTATTTTTTTATTTTACTTGACCATGTGCAAAAATAGCAAAATATAGTTTCTGGATCAAAATACAATGCAATTGTAAGAAATATCTATACTTGTTCATTATCTTAAAGGTTAACATTCTCTCTCGGAGAAGGTGTCAATCTGGCAGTTGGTGTGTATGTGTTGGCCAGGACTGCCATCAAACCTTCTGCTGTCAAGCTTCACAGAGATAGTAACGAACCAGTGCGCACTAAAACGCGTTACTTCCATGCCCATAATGGGGGGATACTTTTGCCAAATGATATGAAGAGGGCACAGGTAATCAGTAATA
Source organism: Enteromius unitaeniatus (assembly GCA_032359435.1). Classification (NCBI taxonomy): domain Eukaryota; kingdom Metazoa; phylum Chordata; class Actinopteri; order Cypriniformes; family Cyprinidae; genus Enteromius; species Enteromius unitaeniatus. Next base: position 1,394,058 of record JAUMHI010000008.1, on the reverse strand, counting down.
CTATCACAAAGCTACACTGTAATTTGCTCTTTGTTTCTGTTTTATTTACTGTAAATGATACCATATTTTCTCATCATACAAAATGTACTGGTTGTTATGAAGTTTTATGGGAAGAAACAGATTGTGATGGAAAAGGATGAGGTGGATGAGATTAAGAAGTTTGATGATCCAGGTTTGATTCTAATGGGGTTTAAGCCCATGGACCGTCTCAAACCGCACCATCATATACGGCCTGCACTCTTCATATACCCCGAGGAAGAGCAGATATCAGGCAGGTCTTTGTTTGCTGATGTCTTGAGCCCAAGCACTTTTTTCAGTTCAATACAGTTTTACTGATTTTTGTCTCAGTTTGGAAAGCTGATATGTATTTCTTCATTTGTTTCATTTAGGAAGCTCCTGTATGTTTACAGCTCTGCTTTTGAAGTGCAGTGAAAAAAATGTATTTGCATTGTGCAGATATATTCCTCGTCGTAACACTCCACCTCGGTTTGTGGCACTGGTTCCCCAGAGAGAAGAACTGGATCAGAGTCAAACCCAGGCGGCACCTCCAGGTAACTGCAATCAAAGCGGAACAATTTTCATTTACACTGAGCGTAACTATTCACTGTATGGATAATTGATCTTTTTATACCTATCAAATAGTAATAATAAATTATGGAATCCTATATTTTAGGCTTCCATGTGATATTTCTTCCCTTTGCTGATGACATACGCACTGTGGATGCTCACGTGGGTCCTACAGCCTCTGATGAGCAGGTGGACAAGATGAAAGAGATTGTGCACAAGCTCCGCTTTAAATACAAGTGTGTGGTTTTCTACAAGTTGTGCCCAGTGCATTCTTCTGCACTCATGTAGTTGTAGTTAATTTGTATTTTTAATCTTATTTTTCATAGGAGTGATGCATTTGAAAACCCAGTGCTACAACAGCACTACAGGAACCTGGAGGCTTTGGCTCTGAATATGCTTGAACCTGAGCCCATTGAGGATTTTACATGTATTTCTTTGGATCTGAAATGTTCTATTGAAAATTGTTCTATTTTTAATTCTATTACTGTCTGACACAGTCCGTGTTTCCTCAGTGCCCAAGGTTCAAGTGATGGACACTCGTCTTGGTCGACTGGCTCAGGAGTTCAAAGATTTAGTCTATCCTTCTGATTATAATCCAGAAGGGAAGCCTGCAGCTAAACGCAAAACCGGTGAGATTTCAGATGGTCTTAAAATTAATGTAAAGGGGTGTAATTTTCTATATTTAAAAAACACTTCATTTTTAAATACATTAACTGCGCAAACAAGTGGCACCATAAAACTGCTCTATGCAGAACACCCTCAGAATCTCAGCCATGTTCTTTTAACATGCTATGAGGTGATACTACAAGGTGATAGAAGCATGGTTCAGTATGCACTGGAAATTACTTCCAGCTTCTATAGATTGGCTGTCCTGTTTTAGTTACAGTACCACTATATTCAGAAAAGCTGACGGGAACGTAATCTTGATACTTGAATACTTTCTTTTTGCCCAGCTGAATCTGGTGGTGGTGCTGACAAGAAGCCAAAAATTGAGATGTCGGAGGAAGAGCTGAAGAACCATGTGGCAAAGGGAACCTTGGGAAAACTGACAGTGCCTGTGCTAAAAGATGCATGCAAGCAGTTTGAAATACGTACAACAGGAACCAAGAAACAGGAGCTTATAGATGCCCTGACCATGCACCTCTCCAAATAAAAGTCTTTATGGCCTTGCCCATATTTGTCAACCTTGACACCTTTGATTACTTGTTTATAAAATAAATACAGAAAATATTTTTCTGCTCATTCTAAATGAATTTCCTGTTTACAACAAAACTCTGTTCAGCATTGTGACTTGTCATAATGGATGTAACAAAAGCTTAAAAAAATTGAAGTTTTGACAGTAGCATTTAATTTCCTTATTTCATCTCATTTGCTTGCTGTTCTTTAAACATTTGCTCATTTTTCCTCATGACTGCACTGGCATATTTTAATAAATCTCAAAAACTGGTTTAATTTTAATTAGCACGGACACTTTTCTTAATGTTGTCCATTGATACTTTGGAGGTTAGCAATGCAGATTACAGAATTTATGCCAGATAAATTGAACTGCTTTAATTGAATGTAATTCTACAAATTCCTGCTTCTATGAATTCATTTCACCGATTTTACTTCATAATCAGTGTAGAAGAGTGGGAAGAAAATACAGATTCTGTTTCCACCCTTGGCAAGAGGAAATATCTGATACTACAAATAATAAACAGTTGGGTTGTGGGTTTCCATAACACCTGGAATGAAGTAACCAGGCATTGCCATTTGTATTCTCATTAGCAAAAAAAAAAAAAGGAAAACAAACAGAAGGATGACTACTCATTTGCCACAGATGTTTGAAATTACAGCAGATCTAAATGTAGATGTCTGGATTTTATTTTCTGCTAAACCAATAAAGCACTGAGCTAGAGGACTGTTTATGCAACTCAGAACAGACCCTACACAAACCGAAAAAAAAGTATCTGGCCTTTTTTAAAAAAAAAAAAAGTTTGAAAATTAAAAAAGAAATGAGAAGTCACATTAATTTCCTAATGTGGGGCATGTGGGCAACCGAGACGTGTTTGACTGTCCCATGGGATGCAACCTGCTCGTGACGCAAGCCAGCGGAAAGCCAATGACGTTTTGCGCATGCTCACGTTGAGCCAGAGAGCTGCAAGGAAAAAGTACAAGAGACAAAGGAATAAACAACTCAAGGAGTGGACGCGAAAACGCCAAGTTAGAGGAACGAAAGCAGCCCAGCCTATAACACACCGTTTACAGACAGAGGTAAGTGCTAGGAAGGAATACACTGACGATTTAAAAGGTGTAATTTTGTCCGTTGCTATCAAACGAGTAGCACGTAGCTAGAGTGTCAAATTGATCTGAACGCTGTAGTTCATCAGCCCAAACAAAAATACGGCGTGCCTTATCTAATTAAACTTGTGTAACGAAGTGTTAAATATCATTTCAGTCCGTGAATAAGTCATAAACACACATCCAGTCAGCTGGCAGGAAGTTTTGTGCAGCCGTTCCCAATGCAGTCATCCTGGGCACAGCTGCACAGTCGCCTTATAGGTGTCAAAAGGGCTCTTGTTTAGACTTGTCACTCGGTTAAACGCTAATTAATGTGCGTGATCGAAGCATTTGCTGTTTTGTTATAATTATCTGATTATAATCACCCTCTTGTTTTGTTTGTTTTCGACTCTAAAGCCAAGGTTGTCTCACGGTGGTCTACTGCAGTTGCCAGGGTCCTGCACTGCTGACCCATTTAGTCCCAGTCAGCTGTACAAGTCATGCTGTAAGTCTTTTCCACCCTGATGTCGGCCAAAATGGAAAGAACTGCTCTGCCCTAGTGGTTACTACGGTGCTTGGCAAGTCTTTTTTGCAATAACAACATGAAGAGCACAGAAAGAGGACACGATCAAGTCTGCTTCTGAGAAGATACATCGGTTTCCGCTTGTGTTGTTTTTTTTTGTTCTTTTCACCGATTCACTGCAAGGTGGGCTGGCTCACCTTTCACTCCAGTAGCTACCTCCCCTCCCCTTGCCACTCATCCCAAGCAGCTGAAAGGTTGCTGTAGAGATGATAGTGGTGACATAGCAGCAGGAATGGGGAGCACTCCATGTTCTGGTAAGGGGAGGGGGGTTGGGGGGTTCCAGGAGCTGGGCTGTATGCCGTGGAAGGTCAGCAAGCAGAAAGGAGAAGCCGTTGTTGGACGCGGGTCCGAGTTGGAGGATGGGTCGAATGATGGAACGCCCCCCATCTCGTCACAACCTCCCACCATTTATCATGAAAAGCAGCATCGGGAGCTGTGCGCTCTGCATGCCCTAAACAATGTCTTCCAGGATGGAGCGGCCTTCAGCCGTGATGCACTTCAGGACATCTACCAGAGGTCAGTGCTAAGATTGTGTATTGTTACTGAGATGATCTCATTTTGGAGTTTTTTTTTTGGGGAACACTTCTGCTTCCCCTTTCTTTTTCAGGCTCTCCCCTAACACTTTGGTAACGCCCCAGAAGAAAAACATGCTAGGAAATGGCAACTATGATGTGAATGTCATCATGGCTGCATTGCAAACGCGTGGGTTTGAGGCTGTTTGGTGGGACAAGAGAAGGTATTTTAAATTTTTTGTTTGTTTCTTATGGTGTTTGTATTCAGCGTGAAACAGAAATGACATGAGTTTATGTTGTTAAGTATAGGCAGGTAAAACTGTAAACTAAAAAGAGAGATTTGATTTTGTCTACTGAAAGCTGATTGGATTGCAGTTTCATGTGAGCTGCAGGTTAGATTATCGTCCCGTCCTCACACTGGTGCACACTGGTATTCTGTCATAATATTCTATAGCCATGTTATTTACGTATTGACCTTTACACACAGTCATGAGGGTCTGCCAGGTTCCTCTTTATGATATAATTTCCTGTTTTATGCACCACATGACTGGTCTGAGACAAACTAAATGTTTAAGATGTCAAAGCATTAATGCACTTTTGTTAAAGACATCTACTTTTACACCTACTTTTCTGTATCTTTTTTTCATTTTGATACCAAGACTGTATCTCATAAAAATCTAAATTATAGCAGAAAACAGGGACAGTCCACTGTAAAATGACAAGCATTCAGGTCATTCCAAACTGTGTGCATCTGCAGAACACAAATTAACAATTTTGGTTCCCATTCATTTCCAATGTATAGAAAAGAAATGCAGTCAAAGCCAATGGGAACCGAAACGAGTTTGGCAAGTGTGAGTAAATGATGACAGAATTAAAATTTTGGATAGGCTGTCCTTTTAATGTTATGCCCCAGAAGTAAAAAACCTGCTTAGCATAGAAGAGGTGTATTTGAGCGTTGTATGTATGAATAGCATTTATGTTTTTTGTTGTTTTTTTTTTATTTAATAAATTAATACTACGACTGAGTTTTAGTGCCACCAAAAAAAAAAAAAAAAACTACGAGCATAAAGTCGTAATGTTATGAGAATTAAGTTGAAACTACGAGAATAAAGTCGTAATGTTTCGAGATTAGTTTTTTAGATAAGACTTTAATCTTGTAATATTACAACTTGTAGTTTTAGAATTTTTTTTTTTTTTGTGGCACTAAAACTCCGTCGTATAATACAGATACTTTTTCAAATAATTTTCCTATGTATTTGTCATGCTTAGGGATGTCGGCAGCATTGCACTGCCGAACGTCACAGGATTCATCTTGAATGTGCCATCCAATCTGCGCTGGGGGCCGTTGCGACTGCCCCTCAAGCGCCAACACTGGATTGGAGTTCGAGAAGTGGGAGGAGTCTACTTTAACCTAGACTCCAAACTGCGCAGTCCTCATGCTATCGGAACAGCTGATGAACTGAGGTAAGTGCGAAAAGCTAAAGGGAAAAGTAGCAGTCAGTTTCAATGCCAAGCTCTTTTTTTTTTTTCTTCCTCTAGCTATCGTTCTGATTGTTTCACAGGAAGTTTTTGCGTCACCAGCTTCGAGGAAAGAACTGTGAACTCCTATTGGTTGTGCCAGAGGAGGTAGAAGTCCACCAGACGTGGAGGTCTGATAACTGACGAATGTTTTGGATCGTGGTTTTTTTGTTTTGGAGGTTTCTCAAATTCATGCTCAGGAGGGAAATGCGAGGTGGTTCAATCAGGGACCCATTTAAAGAGCGAATGGAGTTGCACTTAAACTAGTCATGAAAGCACACTGCTCAGACTTGTTTACACTAACACACATACACGCACCGCTGGACTCTTGCCATGGAGACCGAAGCAGCAAAGGACACACACAGGGATATCACAAGACGACAAAACACTACGCAGAGGAATTGTTTGGTATTTGGGATTCTGATGCATTTTTATACATTATTTCTTTTACTTTGTACTGTTTTCTGACTTGAAAGTGAGAGGTTATGGAGTTTTTAGTGATGTGTTCTTCTTGTGCATCACCTGTCATCCTCGCCACTTCTCTCTTTCCATGTGATTTTTTTTTTTATTTTTTTCCCCCATGCATCCATGTGATCATCTGATCTGTCCACCACACATTACAGGTCACCAAAAAGCTATTTGTTTGGCAAACTTCATTTTAACACAGGGGTGCATATGTACTTATTTAGTGCATGTACTTGAAGATTTAGAGAAGGAACACCAGTAGCCCCTGCTTAACCGTTTGCTACATATTTAATGGCATAGTGACAGATAAGATGTTTCCTGTGTATCACAGTACAGCATGGCACCACAGTAATTGGATGTTTTGTGTTAGTTTCCTATAACATATGTTACCAAAACGGTCACTTGTTAATCTCTTACCTTACATGGTTGCTCTGGACACCCTTTTCTTGTTAAACAGTTAGGCTTGTTAAATCGTAGACTACAGGAAAATAAACAGGTGAGTGTTGGTAGTAAAAAAAAAAAAAAGAATTCAACTGCCAAATACTGTGTTGTTAATTGAAACGTTAATTGTTAATTGTATGTAAGCGTTAAAAGGTTGAGGTTTCTGAAATCATGCGAAGCTTGTTCATCTTTGATTGATTGATATTGGATTAACATGGCCTTAAACCGTTTACAGAGGGAGCAGATTTACACAAAGGGAAGTCTAGTAATGCATCTCAGGTTATCTTCAGATCCAACTTGATTTAAATTCCACTTGTTAAACACCGATCTTCACATATTATGGGAAACACTTCAAATAGATTACAGACACTCGAATCAGATACTACAGTTTAAGAGGAACATTCCATATGTCCATACACAGGGTGCTTTGTAATACCGTAGAGATGAATAGATTCCTTTGCCATGACAATCTAAATCCCCAAAACCCGTTTTTTAGGGGGAAGGGGACAACATGTGCTCATGCCATTGTTTTCCATGCAAATAAAATGCTTATGATGGCACTTTATGTATGATGTAAAATGTGCTGTGACATCATTAAAAATGTCTTTGTATGTATACAGTGTGGTGTTTCTTTTTTATATTGTTCACTCCAGGTTTGTTTTTTTTCTAGTCTACTCGAGATGCAATGGACTACCAAATGTGATCATCTTTGTGGAGAAACGAACCCCATCCTAAATTAAAGGGCAGAATTATGTGTAAAAAAAATAAATAAATAATATATATATATATGTGTGTGTAAAAATATTATTTGGGGAATATTTAGCTACTTAAAAGTTATGTTATTATTTACGTCTTTTTTTGTTGTTTAATTATAATATACATTTCTTATATTTTCTACATTTAGCAATCCCTTTGCAATTTTTTAAATGATCTTTGTAATCTATAATTACTTTTAAATTAAGTTAAACACAAAAATATCAAGCAGCACAACCGATTTCATATTATATTATAATAATTGCTAAAGCATCATGTGACGGCTGAAGAATCAAGCAATGGCTGCTGAAAATTTAGCCTCGTCATCACAGAAATAAATGACACATTAAAAAAACTGTTATTTGATAATTTGTTCCTATTTCAGACGATACTGTTTTACCTATTTTTAGTTAAAAATCCAGCCGTCGCGGTTATAAAATACTACTTTCAGAAACAAGTGTGCATTTGTTTTTTAGATTTGAGATATATTGCTCACAGACAGGCTACCGTTGTGATGCTGCAAATAAGAAAACTAATATATTTATTCCTGTATGTAACATTTTGGGTAGCAAAAGTCAAATCTGAAAGGCAAGCGACGTAAACCACACAAATCCCGATTAAAAAACAAAACCAATGTGGGAGCTGCTAGTCGATAATCCGACCAACAGTGGCGCAAGTCAGTGCTCCGTGTAACGCGCGGGGGGCGCTGTGCGCTGCAGATGTGTCGCAGATTTAAAAAGTCACTGTACTCATCCAGCACAAGGAAATGGAGCGGTGCGAAGCAGAAAAATACTGAATACTGTCAACAAGGCAGCGGAAGAGCGGGAACGCGTGCAGCCATTATAACAGTGCAAGGGATTTGCAATTCATAGTGACTTTAACGACCAGAAGGGGAAACACACGTTGACAGCTATTATTTTCAGGGGGACAACTTAACTGATGGAACTGTCGGCAATCGGTGAGCAAGTGTTCGCCGTGGAATCCATCATAAAGAAAAGAGTTAGAAAGGTAAGTGGCATGCTGCGTGTTTACTGACAGTTCAGTCTGTGTGCAAACCCGCTGCACACACATCACGTTACAACATGTTAGAGGGGCGAGGACACGCACGTCCTTACAACAACAGCGTGGAAGTGTGTTTGTTGTCTAATAACTTTGATGATGACGCATGTCGCGCAGCACGCTTTTGGAATAGGGTGGCGATCCTGTCCGTAGTCATGGAGACTACGCAGTTTTATTTCCCAGCGGGAGCTAATAACTAACGTAAAGTTTGGCCATTAACTACCAGCAGCCGAGCTTGATTTTTAATCTTAAATTAAAGCGGACGTGGCTCCTAGTTACTTTTAAGTCAAATTAAAACTAGCTTAAAATAACGCCCGTTAAATTACCGTTACTTTTGGTCACGTATGAAACGTCAGGATTGAAATAAAAAGGAGGAGCTGTTAGTTTAGGGCTCGTCCCTCCTTAATTCTTCATTACGAAACCTTGTCATTACGTCATCGCACACGTACAAGATAAAAACAAAACATTCAGGGGAAAAAAAATGTGTAATCGAACTTAAAATAGAACGGCAGTATTGGTTTATGTATTTCTTTTTGTTCTGATATTTAAGGGTCATGTCGAATATTTATTGAAGTGGAAGGGGTGGCCTCCCAAGTAAGTATTATTATTATAAAGAATAAGCTTCATTTCTAAATTTCTCAGTTTTGCAGTTGTTGCTGTTAACCGCTAGGATATGTTGTTTATTCTAATGCAAGGCATGTCAATGAATATGTGTATATTATGTTTTAATGATGTAAAGGTACAGCACATGGGAGCCAGAGGAGCACATTCTAGACCCTCGACTGGTTTTAGCGTATGAGGAAAAGTGAGCAGTTGTAAAAATGAAACTTCCTTTCCTTTCTTTCACTTTCAGTCACTAGTACATGAAATCATCCACAACTCATTTTCTGATTATTTCTATTTTTAAACAGAGAACAGAAGGAAAGGTCAGTGAGGTGGCGTAAAAGAGGCCCAAAACCGAAAAGACTCTTCATGCAGGTAATGAGCACTTCAGCATCTTCATTACTGTGATTGTTTCCCTGCTAAACTGTCATTCAAACCTTGTCCATCCACTTATTTTAGTTTTATTTATATACTATTATAGTATTCATTATTGTTTTGAATGAACCTTTATTTATTTATGTTAATTTTCATTTTAGTTAAGTTTTTGGTAGTTTTATCATTTGTCAAAAATGCACTTTTGGTATTTTTTATTATTTTATATATCATTGTTTGTACTAATTAGGTCTACTAATTAGGTCAACTGAAAAAATGTATTTTTTAGGCTTATAAATTCTAATCAATTGACTAGCCACATATTGCTCTTTCTCACAGAGAAACATTTACACAATGGATCTACGCAGCGCACACAAAGATACAGAGAAGTCTTCAGCACATCTGCCGCTCTCGCTTGACCCAAGGTTCCAGTCCACAGGGGCTTGTATATATCGACAATTAACCCACCACAAGAAAAAGAAGAAAACATCCAGAGAGACTTCTGAGGAAGAATGGGATAGAAGAGAAGATGATGATGATGACGATGATGGTGATAATTATGACGATGCTGATGAGGGGGTTATGGAGGAGGAAGAAGAAGAAGAAGACACAAGACAAGGAGGCACTAAAACTGGCAGCAACACTTTAAAAAGTATGTTAGTTGGTCAGAGGGCAGACATAGTTGAAACTCTGACCTAAATTGATATTAAGACTGCAGTGCTCTTTGTCAGGCTTGATATCAGGGGGAAAAAAACATTATTGTTATTGTAGTTGGCAAACCTCTTTAAAACTTGTAAATTATTAGCATTATAAACACAAAAATGTTTAGCCTATGTTTCAAATCCTAAAAAGTAAAATCATGTTTTAAATTCTTCAATTCATTTATTCATAATGATTCATAATGAACAATATGATATATGCTAGAAATAAAAATAAATAAATAATAATAATAATTAGATATATATATTTCAATTTCACATGTAGAAAGAAGTCTCTTGTGCTCAGTAAGGCTGAATTTATTTGAATATGAATTCAGTAAAATAGTAATGTTGTGAAATTGTAATAAAAGTTGTAATTACAAATAATTTTCTTTTGTAATATATTTTATATTTCTATAATAATCCTATTTTAGTAATATTTTAATATATTTTACAATATATACAGTTTTTTTTATTTCTGTAATGGCAATTCCTCAAAATCTTTTTAGCTAGAACACATAAAATTAATCAAATTGACAATACAAATACATTTTTAATGTTACAAAACATTTGCATTTCTAATATTTGCAGTTCTTTTGAATTTTTTATTCATCAATAAATCCTAAAAATGTTTTACGATTTCCACAAAAATATTAAGCAGCAAAAAAATATATAAGATTACAATAATTATGTACTAAATAATCATAGTGGGTGATTTCTGAAATATAATGTGGCACTGACAACTGAAGAATGGCTACTCTGACTTAAATTACATTTTACATAAAAATAGATAATTCATGTAATTATTTTAAATCATAACAACATTTTAAATGACTGTTTTTACTGTATTTCTGTATTTAAGTATTCTGTATTGTATTTATAAAATTATTAATTTGGGACTAATCTAGTTGTATTAATTTTTTTGTGTTTTAAAACTGAACTTGAAGTGACTTGACTTTTAGAAGTGTCTAAAAGCATCTAAAACAGTACCCTATACAATACTATGTTTCTTTAACATGTGTAAACGTACAAAATATACTCTGTGTCTCAGATCGTGTCAGGAGACGTCGCTGGAGTCCAACCACTGGATCAGAGGCAATGACTATATCTCCTTTACCTGAAGACTGGAGTCCAGTTATGCGCCCAAAGGAGGTCATTGTGACAGATATCACCATCAACTCACTGACTGTGACTTTTAGAGAGGCCTTAGTAGCAAGAGGGTTCTTCAGGAGTTGGGAGATGGAGATCTGACATTACAGACTGAGGATTGAGAAAAGAGGAAAGAGAATTGGTACATTCTTTTTTGCATTGTTGATTATGTGCTTGTACAACTTCCACCAATGTTTCAGACTACGTCTATTTGCACTATTAGTTCTAATTGTGTTAAAACCTTCCAAAATGTTGTTTCAGAGATTACAATCAATCAAAGTTACAGTAACAGGTCATGCCGTTTAATGGCAATTACTGATAGTATTTGACCATGAAAAAAATCAAGCCAGTTCTCTGATACTGGTTTAGATGGTGTTTTGCAGTGAAGTTTACAGACTCTGCTAACTGGGATGAATGTAGTTTGGTCGAGTCATGTATTGAAATGATGCATGAAATACATAATGCTAGTTCAGAGTAGCACAATGAAGTATTCCTAAAAGCCAAGATGTCACATATTTCTATACATATTCACACACACACATATATATTTACATACTTGATATACTTAGTGAACATATTCTAATCTTAATGAATTCAAATTGTACACCTCCCACAGTATATTAAATTAGTGGCCTCTTAATACTCCAAATATGTGAAATACAACTTTGGAAAAAAGCATTTCAACGTCATAAGTAAAATAATTTAGTGTGAAACAAAACATTCTGCACTCCTTCCACAATTATGTTCTAACCTTTGAGTGTAATTGTGTGTATGGAATAAAGTTGCATTTTATTTTATTTTTCAACACTATCGCTATCGATTCCGCCACCTTGAGGAAAAACTATAATTCTGTAAGTCATAATAATTAGAAACTTTCTCATAATAATGACTTATTTTCTCATGACTGACTTATCAAAAAAAAAAAAAATTTCATGAACTAGGCCACAACTGCCTTTTCTCCCCCTTTCTCATTACGAGATAAGTCATTATTATGAGAAAATTATGACATACTAAGTCATTATTAGAGTAGAGTTTCTCTTTAATATGACTTACAGAATTATATATTTTCCTCAAGGTGGCGGAAACAGGCTTCCATACTTGCTAGTATATCATCTATTTGCAGTGTTTGTGCATTTTTTTTGTCCTGCCAAGTATGACTTGCACCATCTTGCACAGTAGTCTGTGTTGTAGATTTGACTGCTGTTTATTTTCTGTGTTATTTTAGTCCAAAATGAAAACTGAGACATGAAGACAAAAAAATTCTATATTGAGCTGAATGTATATTTAGCCTCTAGGAACATCCATCTCTGGGGCCTCAACTGTTGAATATTTGACTTCATGTGACCTGTATATATTTGATAGACTATGTCTGTGCCAAATGTCTGTGGTTGCATTTGCTATTCAGAGTATTTGCACTTTAAAATGGAAAACTTGGTATTATGATGCCATTAATAAAACCTTGGTGTAACTCTATCATTATCCATTACTTTTTATATTTAATCAGCGTTGCATAGCACTGTATGGATTAAGTTTGTCTCAAACCACCTCGGGTTGACATAGTTCCAGCTCCAACATCTACATTGTAGGAAGTACACCACACCAGAAGCCAATTATTTTTAAATGGTACAAACATATTTTAATGTACAATTAAATAATTGGCAAAAAAAAATCTGACCACCATAATAACTTTAAAAAAACAAAACAAAAAAACAGACTACTGTTAAACAGTAAAACTACTGTTATCAGAGCAACAATTTTTGCTCCTCTCAGCAAGCACCAAAGTGTTAGCAAGAGAACAGTGGTCAAAACTAGGAACCATAAAACTGTATGGTTGGTTTTCCAGTCCATTTTAGAAAGAAAAATAAATTTACAAAGCAAATTGCCATGGTTTGTACAGTGAATCATAATCTGTATACCTATATGCGCTCACAAGACATTTCCTTAAAATGCCTATTTCTCATTATTCCCAAAGTGGGACGTATATGTCATGACAGCAGTGTCATTTTGCATCAATACATCTTTGAAAAAGTGTAATTCAGTATCAACTCTTGAATTAGCTTCAAGTTTTTAATTCTCAAAAATAAAATTAAATATATCTATCTATATGTGTGTATATATATATATATATATATATATAACAAATATTGTTCTCCTTGTTATTTATAAAATAAGTCTAAAGCCATATTGCCTGTTTTGTATTTATCCAACACCCCTTTAACCAAGGAAAACTATTCATTTATAAGTTTATAATTGTCATATCAAAAACATCATCCGCAATTTAAAACTCTCTTTTCCCCACTGTATTTGTGCACAGGATGGAGATAATGACAGTCAGTGTTGGTTTATTACAAAGTAATGCGATCCTTGTAATGAAGTACACATACAAAGGCGCATTGGTGCTTGTCTGACTTGCACTCCATTTATGTATAAAAATCTCTCAGGTTAAGTCTAAGCTGCCCATAGTTCTTCAACTCAAAGGATCTTAAACAAGAGGAAACATCTGTCCATTTATCTCCATTCACATACATAGATATATACTTTGTTTTTACAAAGACAAATCATTTTCGGTAATTTATTTGCAGTTTCTGTTTACACATCAAGGAGATCACTTAAATCCCAAAGTTCAGAACACTAGAGATGCGTGTGTAGAGACAGAACGATTCCTTGCTGGGGAGAAGCAAGAGGAAAGAGAAGGACTTGAAATCAGGGATGTAGTTCCAGGTGATTATTTGCAAAATCCAAAATTTAGTCTCAAGAGTTCCCTGTGCTGTCCTGAAAAAACACCTGTAGTGTCAGCAGGTTCCATTTCTGAGAAGATGGCCATAGTGAAGACACATTCATGGGACAGGGGTGTATGAGGGTGGGAAAACTGCAACATGCATAGGACAAATATTTCCCATGCAACAAGCCATCAGAAAACACATACTCATCTCCCAAACACTATCAAAACTTAATTTAAGCCCCATCCACACTTCAAAAAAAAATTGAGAAATTGAGAGAAAAAAAAAAAAAAGGCAAAAAAAGGAAAGATGAAGTAGAATAAGAATATAAATTCATCCTTTTATAGTCAGGTTCTATCAATAACAAAAATATACTCTTCAAAAATTGTAGATTCAAATAGCATATGCCATATACTGTCCAAAACAAAATAAGAAGAAAATATCTACTAGTCAAAAAAAAAGGAAAAAAAAGCCAAGTAATAAAATAACAGTTATTACCAATGCCATCATTTTCATAATCATTAAACTGGTGAGAATAAATCTAATACTCTCCAAAACCGATGACATTCTTGACTTCTTTGAGGAAAAAGAAAACAAAATAGTCCATTTTGTTTATGCATTTTGCTTTTTAATTTCATGCCACTTTTAAAATCTTAAAAAATATCTATAAAAAAGGCAGACTTCTTAACCCCAAAAATATTTCTGGTCATATACCTAAGAGGAGATATTTCCCATCCCTTAACCCAAAACCCTTTGAACACAATTGGCAAAAAATATATTTTATATATACACACACACATATACATATATGTATGTATATATATATATATATATATACACACACACACATATATTAACAGCAATAACTTACCATTCATTTAACTTAATTTGTTGACTTGCACATGTAGTATCTCCCATAGGAAGTTCAGTTCTTTTTAATTACATAAGAAAAATATTAAATAATAATAATAATAATAGTAATAATAATACTATCGATGACAACCTTTGTAAATCCTAGAATTGCTACCAAACCCTGGCAATCAGGACAGTTTCTTGAGCACTGCAACATTACATCAAATCTAACGAGTGATTCATATTCGACCCCATATCTTGGTTATTTGTCAGCATGTCATTTGTCCCTTGCCCATGCAAGGTTCCCATCCCACCTAGCTGCGAAAGCATGGCACTCTGATCTCCTCCAAATGGCCCCTGATCCATCGCATTAGCCTGTTGCTGCTGTTGGGACCCCTGCGGTTGTTGTGGAGGTGGGGGTGCAACCATGCCACCGTGATGCTGAGGAAGATGACCTGGGTGAGGGGAGCCCGTTTGGGTCTGTGGTGAGATTCGATGGGGTGAAGGCTGGGGCTGCAAGCGAGGAGATGGACTAGAGATCGGTGGCTGGGACTGGGGCCGAGGTGACGGCTGGGGTGAGCGAACTTGGTTGCTTAGAGAATTGGGTAACTGCTGGCCCTGCAAATGAGGAGACTGGGACATCTGTTGCTGTGGCTGCTGAGGGCTCATGGGATTGTGTTGTGACTGTTGTTGCTGGAGGAGCCGTTGTTGTATCGCTTGCTGAAGTAGGACTTGAGACTGGGAACCAATTGGGGCTGACTGCACGTGTTGTTGCTGGAGGGGACCACCACCTCCAGGACCTCCATCAGCACCCTGGAGTCCTGCCAGAGCACCCTGCTGCTGCTGTTGTTGCTGCTGCTGCTGCTGCTGCTGCAACTGAAGTTGCTGGTGTTGCAACCTTTGCTGCAGAGCTGCTTGCACCTGCTGATGGGACAAAGACCCAGAGTAGTTGTGTTGGGTGCCAGGCTGGGTACCTCCCTGTTGCTGCTGGAGACCACCAGGCTGATTTTGACCAGTCTGCTGTGAGGGCAGTCCAGATTGCCCAAGATAACCCTGCTGCTGGGGTGGTTGAAGCTGAAACTGAGCATGGTTTTCCATATGTTGTTTTTGTTGTTGCTGTTGCTGCAAATGCCGCCTCATCATTTCTCGGTACTGGGGGGGGATGTTAGACATGTTGGCACCCTGATTGGGCATAACACCTTGATGCTGTTGTTGCTGTTGTTGTTGTTGCTGTTGTTGTTGTTGCTGCTGCTGCTGCTGCTGCTGCTGCTGCTGCAATGCTGCCAGTTGCTGCTGTTGTTGCAAATTCCCTCCCATCATTGGCCGCTGTTGATGTTGCTGCTGCTGCTGAAGCTGATTCATTGGCATTGTAGTTCCCTGTGCCATGTGTACACCTCCTTGATTTGCTACAGTATTTACATTAATTTGCTGGCCATCAATAATTCCTGGACCTCCGCCAGGTCCTCCTGGACCTCCTGCTCCAGGCCCACCTCGACCAAGGTACCTAGGAACCCGTTGCCTGATAAAGGTTGCCATGAGCTGAGGGTTTGAACGTAGTATACTCAGGACCTGCTGTTGTTGATGGGGAGAGCTAGGTAACCTTAAGGTTCTTAGGAGGTCCTGTATGGCACCCTGAGGGTGATTTCCAGGGCCAGTACCTGCAGGTGCGGTACCTCCTTGGCCCATCATACCCATTACACCAGAAAGCCCTTGCTGCTGCTGACCAACTGTCTGCTGCTGCTGTTGTTGAGGCGCAACCATTCCTTGCAGACCCATTTGGTTCATAACCCCAGGTCTCTGCTGAGGAGGCATCCCGGGACCGTTCCATTGCTGCTGTGGCGGCACTTGAAGTTGGGGTGCTCCTTGCTGGCCCTGCTGTAACTGGACTTGAGGGAGCTGAGCCTGAGGTCCTGTCTGTTGCTGCTGCATGCCTGCTGTAATCATTCCCTGCTGCTGATCCATGTGAGTTCGCGCAACTGCTGCTTGTGTTTGGGATGGCATTCCCTGAGGACCAACCATTGCAGCTCCAGGAAGGTTCATGCCCACCTGGTTTTGGCTTTGGGGACCCTGGTGAAGGCCATGTGGAAGCATCATTCCAGGAGGCTGGTTTCTTTGCAGGATCTGTTGCTGAGCCATTTGCCTTTGAGTCTCTGCAACTCGCTGAATCTTCATGGCAATTTCTACAGCGGCAGGTGGGGGGCCAGGTGGCTGATTTTGAGGCATCACAGGCTGCCCTAGGTTGGACTGTTGCTGTTGAGGGTAGCCTCCAGGCACAATGCCTGGCTTTCCCATTGACTGAGAAAGTGGAGAGGAGCCTGGAGGTCTTTGCATGTATGGAGGAAGGTTGTTGCCATGCTGAAGATGCTGAACTGATATTGGCTGTTGCTGCTGCTGTGGGGAGTTGATCATCCCACCACTTCCAGTCATTTGCTGGTATTGATGAGGCATCCCTACCAACTGCTGTTGCTGTTGTGATTGAACAGATTGAGTCACTGGAGGCTGACATTGCTGAGTGGGTGTCTGTGGGGTAGGGGGCTGAGTGCTTGGTGTTGGTGTGCTCGGACCAGTAGTACTATTGTTTCCAGGAGATGGCAGTCCACCATTGCCTCCTGGAAGCTGCTGGCCTGTCCTTTGCATGCTGGCCATTCTTCTGCGCACCATCTGGGCCTGCTGTAACCTGTGCTGGAGCTGTTGTTGCCGCAGTTTCTGCTTGATGTTGAGGCAGAATGGCACAGGGCACTTGTTCTCTTGGCAGTGTTTTGCATGGTAACAACAGAGTGCGATGAGCTGTTTGCAGATAGGACAACCGCCATTGGTTTTACGCTTGCAGCCTTTGGTATGTTGAATTACACGTTTCATTTTCTGGCAAGATGGAAGCGAGCAGTTGGCATTGCGGCACTGGCAGGCATGCACCAGAGACTGGATGCACCTCTGAATACTGAGACGCCGGGAGTCTCCAGGATTCTGCGTTGAGGAAGGAGCCTGGTTGTTGCTTTCGTCATCCAACCCCAAGCCCAGTTTTTCCATCTTGTGCTCATGAACTTTTGTATTGTAGCAAGTGATGCAGAGATCATAGTCCTGTAAAGAAGTTAGAACAATCATTACATAATTCTGGTAATAATGACTTTTCATCCAGTACACTAAGTATGACTGCAAGTATAACTTGGGTAAGCAGACATCCTGTTTTTCCTAGCACAATTTTAAGTAAGGACACAGCAAAAAATGGTTTTAATTTGGGTCTGTCTTATGAAAAATCATATTACATAAAAGCAGCTTTACAGAAAATGTATAATAAGGATCTTGTGCCACCTTTCCATGCTTCTCATTCTATAGTACTTACCTCACAAACAGTGCAATGAAAGCGAGTTTCAACATGGTGCTTGCACTCATTGCAAGTATAGACAAAGCGGTCCTGGCTCTGGTTATGCAGTTCCACCAACATGCACATTGTGCTCCATTTGGAGCGCCGCAATGAAGAAAACTCCAGGTGCTTATCCCGTGCAAGTGTTAAGAAGGCATCACGACCATCCATCAAGTCACACGCCATCAAAGGATCCAAGTCAACAATGGGCAGGAGAGAATTGGAATTGGGTGCCGCAAACAGTCGGATGACAAAGAACACCTAGCAAAGAGAAAAATGTTGGCCAAAAAAAAAAAAAAAAAGCCAGGGCATATATTATCATTGTACAAAAAATGTTGACCAGGATTGACAAACAATTTGACAAACACTAAAAGTCTGACGATGTGTCTTTATTTGACAATCATAGTACAGACACTGAATCAGGCTTTAGTGTTCTTCATACCTCTTTGTGCTTTTCCATTGTGGCATAGAGTTTCTGTGAAAGGTCATTGGACACATTTGGCATGCCCGGCTTCTTTTTGTTGGCTCGGCTTAAGCTGCTCTTGTTCTTGCTCGTCTTCTTGTTGTTCTTTTTCTTGGCATTTTTGCTGTCACCTTTTGTTATCTGGAGAAACAAAAAGAAATGTTCACAGCTGTTTGAAAAAGCACTTTAACAGGGGAACAAAACCTGAGATAAGCAAGCGCTTAAGGACTAACATCTACACTCTCATTGGATGTGCTGTTCTCCTCCCGCTTCCTTTCCTCCTCTTCTTGCTCTAGTTCTTTGATACTCTCTTCAAGCACATTGGGCCAGAAATCACCCTCAAAATAGGGCAGTTCTTTGGCGCTTGTAAGCCGATCCTCTGTTGCCTGTTTGAAGATGTCCTGTAAAAATAAAATAAATAAAAAATAAGACTTAACACATTTATAGATCTCTCTCCTCTATGCTGAAAAATAAAAATATTTATAACACAAATTTGTATGATAACAAAATTTTTACCTTGTAGTCATGCACAATGCGCTCTGCTACAGCTTTATCCAGCATCTTCTTATACCACTCCTGCAGCCGCTTCGGCTTGGGTATCTTCTGATCTGGAGGGTGACAGTGAAAGATGTAATCATCTCCTTCACTCGGAGGGCAGGCCCAGATGTGTCCTGTGGTAAACCTAAAAGGGAAAAAAAAATTTAACCAAGAATTTCACAAGGCATTAAATCATATGCACAAGTTAGTAGCTGACATCTGCTAAAACTATAGGATAGGGAGTATCATCTTACCCTTGTTTTTTGGCATAGTCCAGATATCCTAAAAGAATCTCATAGTATACACTTGTTCTCAGACAACGTGGCTGAAAGAAGTGGACACTGTCCAAGTAGGATATGTAAACCCGTCTAGGATGGAGAGAGGGGAGTTTAGAAAGAAACCAAAACTGGTCCATCAAATTATAAAAAGCAGTTAAAGATACCTGACCTTTGATTAGGGGGTGGACAATCTGAGCCATACTCTTGCACATGCATTCCAAAAAAACAGACATCAACACCCTCGACATCCTCAAATGCAAATAAAGCTTTCGTTCTGTATGGGAAAGACTCAGCCATCTCTCCACTATCCACAAACCTGTGAAAAGGAAAAGTCATTAAAGGCCATGATGACAATTATTACAAATTATAGGCCTGCCTCGTTTTTTTTTTTATAGCTTTACACTATACAACAATAGTGCTTCACAACAAAATACAAATGACAGACTGTTTTAGGTACTATTCTTGAAACGTCCAAATAAATGTATTGTATTAAAAACTTCAGTGTCTGGTCTTACTCTATCCTGTCTCACCTAGACTTCATGCCTGGTTTGACTTCCACCACTTTGTCTGAGACATGAACAACACGAATAGTGACTTCACCAGATTCTGGGTGATTATGTCGCTTCAGAAAGTCATTAACCCTCGTTTCCAAGAAGTTGCCTAGTTTGGTCTGTGGAAGCCCTGAAGATAAAAAAAAAGGTTTGAAGGTTATCACTAATTGGATTATCAGTGAGATACAAAACAGAAAACAGAATTACATACTTTTAGCAGCATATTTATTCTCTTTACGGGTCTTGTTGGACTTCTTCAAACAGCTATCGCACACAAAGCTACGTAAGGACAAAGAACATAAATTGTGTTAAAAACAAAGAGCAAAGTCAGTTGACAGTTGTATTCCATTTCTTTGCAGCAAACTCACCCTGATGGCCATATAGTGTCATTGTGCAAAACACAGATCTGATGCATCTTACGACCACAATCCATACATTCCACAAATCTACAGAGTTGAAAAAAAAAAAGAAGTTAATTCAGAGAATTTTGGTAAGTGAACAAAACTGGAAATAAAGTTACATGAACTTACAGCTCAGGGTCAAGCATGTCATTTTTCTTCTTTTCAAACTGATCCTTGTTGATCGATCTGAAAATACATGCAAAATGTAGTGCTATTAAAACAAGAAAATTATTCTATAATATAAAATGGTGCATTTATGGTCTTGAAAAATCTTGAGATCTTTACAGAGATTTATTGTTGTGAGGTTTTTTTTTTTCACATTAACTCTTGGGCCTTTTATATGGCAATTGCAATGCATTTTATATGTTAAGATACTTGGCATAATTAGTTGTGGGTGCATTTACACTTGACTTTTGTATCTGGATCACTATAACCACCAGTCAGGGATATATTATGATCAGTTAAAGGAGTAAATGCTTGTGCATATTACTTATACATGTCAGTCTGACAGAACAATTAAAAAAACTACTACAAAGTCCATTTTTATCCATTGGTAAACTTTTTTAACTAAAAAATGGTATGTGCCACTGTTATCACAAGTTGCAGACAGTAAAAAAAAATATATATAAACTTGTTTTTTGATGCAGAAAGAACACACTTTAATAAGACACCGATTCAAAAAAAAGTGGAAAAGAGAAGTCGCTTACGTTTGAGGTTGGGATGGGTCATCTCCCAAGGACACACTCTCACCCTGGATCTCATTGAAACACTTCTCACAGAAGTGGTACCTGTCAGCAAGAAGCCCATATTTTGGTGAACTACACCATGTGCCAACACCACAGCCAATCACAGAGAGGTAACGAGGAGGTAGCCACCAATCAGTGCAGGACAATGCAGGGCAGGGCAGACAGGCCAAAGGGGAAGCGGAGGACAGGGTCGTCGCCAGAGGAGCCAGTCATGATGCAGGATTTTTGAGCAGGGGTTTTGAGAAGGGAGGGGTTTGAGTGCAGATGATTGTTCAGATGAAAGCAGGCGATAGCAGACACGACAAAGTCAAAGTACAGGGGAGAAGAAAAGGGTCAACAAAGAAAAACATTAGACAAGACAAAAATGGATGAATAAGGAGGGAGACAACAACAAAGACAAGCAGAGAGCCAAAGCAAAGCACAGATTAGCATTTACATGTATAATGAGGAAAAACCATTACAGCAAAACAGGAGCAGAATCAATTGCGAAGGGTGCCAAGACTTATGGACAACATGAGCACATTAAACATGAACAAAAAGACTGCAGCCACAAGCAAACAGGCATTTTAAAGGTGTCACTTTTAAAAATGCAGACAATTTCCTCTTCACTGTATTGCTCTGTGTTATATATATATATATATATATATATCTGTCTGTGTAATAATAAAAATGTCTTTAAAAAAAGAAAAAAAAAGGAAATGCTGGCTTTAATCAATGTGATAGCGCTAAGTTTATACAGATTTACAAGCAATTATTCAAAATAAATTACTGAAAATCATAAGACGACATTAAAGTGGTCATACCATGAGAAATACAAATCTTTTACATATATTTAATGTATTATGAAAATAATAAAATATAACCAACCACAATTTAATTTAAATGCAAGGATGGCATAAATGGCCTTGATTTTTGTTCAAGAAAACTTGATTTAAAATACAAGTAGACTTCTGGAGGTTTAAATACACAAGTACATAAATATTATTCTAAAAAAGAGATTTGAATAATTAGATGTAGCAGAAAAGGAGCACGCTTTAAAATGCCAGGTCTTTTCACAAACATTGGATTTTACAAGGAACTGATTGGTGGAATAGGTGGGATAACAACACTCTTATCATCTGTGGTGCAACTGTCAGTTCACTTTATGTGGCCAGGTACAGTGGGAAAAAAGCCGTTTAACATGTTTCACGTGCATATGCAATAAACAATCATAACATGGGTCATTCAGGTATACATGTGTGCTTGTGTGTCTGCTGATATTAGCCTCAGTTTAAAGTTCCTTACCTGTTCTGATAACTAAAGTAAGCAGCATCTCGTGGTATAGTGCATAGCTGCTTCCCATAGCAGCACAGAGTTTGGGGAGAAAACTCAAACTGCAAGAGAGAACAGAAAAAACATTAGCTAGTGTCATTTTGGTAAAAAAAACATGACAAATGTCAGATCAGATACAAATCAATTTCAGGCATCTTTTAGATCAATATATTCTTAAACCTGTGCTATGACACAAAACTCAATCTTATGATTAATGCTACGAACAAGAAAACTTATTTGGCTTGCACAATATCTACACCATAACTGCATCAGGCCCAAACTCTTATTCAATCTGTCTATGAACAACGAGGAAAGTATTGATTTATAGAACAAGTACCACTTCAAAAGGTGCAAACACAACTATGCTCTCCATTTTACCTTTCTCCCACAACAGTAGCCAAGGCTCTGCATGACCGGGTCGATCTCTTGCTCAAACACCTCCGCCAGCTTGGAGCAGAACTTGTAGACCCGTGATGTCTTGCGGTTGTACAGCCAGGCGTTGTTGAACATTAGCCAGATGTCATCCACGTATTGCCATGGTTCTTGGTACTGTCCCGTGTCCAGTTTCCGTTTGATAGTAGACAAGTCCATGGGATTCTTCACAATGTCAAAATAGTCCTGCAATTTATCAAAGCGAAAATGTTTAATATTAGGGATGGGCATTTTTGATCATATTTCCTTTTGAGTAATCCACAGGTTTGAGAAACGAGTACTCGATTAATTGGAGGTAGAGTTTAAGCAAGGGGCGGGGCATTTGCGTCAGCATGAGGTGAAGCTGAAGCGCTTTTTGCACATGACGCATTGTAAATAAAATTAATCACATAGCCTAAATACGTAAATGTTATATTGCAAATTGTATTTATCTACACAAAATGCATGCGAGTTTGAACTATGTGCGCTTCTCCAGTTACTTTAAAACAACGGCAACTGAAGCCCCGCATAATTTAACTATGCTGCTTAAACTTAAAACAAAAACACAGCCTGAATAGTTTACCATGCATGGCTAAGAAAATTTAACAAGGATGATATTTTTATTCAAAAAGATCAGTAGGTCTACGTGCTCAGATGAAAGCAGAGTGCGGAGTCTATTTACAATTAAACCAGCAGTGGAAAAACCGCGCTTAGTGGGCACAGAGGTTGCAGGAACAGCCAGGTACCACTGGGCAAGGGTGCTTAGCTTTGCAAATAAAGAATCATTTACTTTCCACCTCAATAAAGGTGGTTAGCAAAGTCCACAAATCCACCCGCGCTGGCTCTGACAGACTGTCTTTTAGTGAACAAGCTAATTTTTCATATAGAGCATGAATCCTTGCAGTGAACGTTTCGCGTGATGGGACAGTATAGCGGGGCTCAACGTGATTCATTAAAAATTTAAAACCTTCACTAGGGAGCAAAACTAATAGGCAGCAAGTCTTCTGCTGTTAACAGCGTCATCTTCTCTGCTCTGCTTTGTCGCATTTCTGTCTGATGGTGAAATCTCTTATGCTCGTCTGACTGCTGGTAGGGGCATCGGCATCACCTGCTTTGTGTTTATGTGCAAGATGATAACGCATCAAACTCGTTGTGGAGTTGTAGACGAGTGTGGCGCTGCACATCTTACACTTGACTGTTTTTTCAAAGTGTTGCCACACGTCGCTGCACGTTTTAGAAGCCATTTTCGCTCTGTGCTTCGGTCTTGTGAAAGTATGAAAAAGTGAAAGTTGTTGAATTTTTTTTTTAAATGCATTTTATGAGCCAATCGATCATCATTTTCATGCACAATCATCGCTGATGGGTTTGAGTAATCAAGTACTCGTGGACATATTTAATATTAGTACAAATGTCCATCTAAATGTCAAGGGTGAGAATTAACTTAAAACAGTAATTTTCTGCATTTAGAAAATATTTTTGAAATCCCACAAGGTCTCCCAACTGTCAATAGCCAATTTCGAAATCTGTGCTACATGATTAGAGAAGACTACAGGCACTGCAGCATTCCCTTTTGGATAAAAACTTCAGCTTTCATAACACACTTTGCCACCCCCCTCTAGCAATGTAATTGGCCGCGTCTAGAATACAAATAAATTGGAAGTTCAATCTATAGTCTTTAGGTGTCAATAGTCTGCTGAATACACAAATTGGCCTATTTTGCCAAATCAGTCTGATTTTTGCTGGTAAATGGGCATGACTGGTACAGTACACCTTTTTAATTTACAAAATAATAACTTTCAATGGTGCAAAACTGCTTGAAAAATTAACCAAAAAATGCCACTGCATTAAGGAGGCTGTGAATAGACAGCAAACGTACTGGTATCCCCAGCAGTAAAGGGTCCACAGGCTGGCGGAAGGGCAGAGACTCAGGGTCCTGACGGTAAAGAGACTCCAGTGTGGGCATCAGGGCCTGCCTCAGCTCCTCTGGTTTAAAAACTGGTGACGAAGCAAGTAAAAGATACAGGATTATTTATTAAAAAAAAAAAAAAAAAAAAAAGTTCTTAATCTCAACATTTTAGTTATACATTGGAAATTAACAAGTTAACCTGTAAATATTTGTAATGAACACTTCAGTCACTACTGATGGTGAGATTCAATTTAAGCAAATCTAAAGCATGAAATTGCTAACACAAACATTTTATGCATAGGTTTTATACTGAAGATAAACTACAACTGGGTTCTGATCATACTTTTCTTTTTGTTAGGGACTCCAGAAGGTGAACTGTGGGATGCTGCAGACCCTGAACCTTCCTCCTCTTCCTTAGGCTCAGTCTTTATCTCTGGCTTTTTGACCTCCCCAGCTGTAGCTGAAGAGGTCTCCATTGGCACACCATCACTCAGCTCCTCTTTCTTTATTTGATAAATAATAAAGAAAGCAATCAATCCACATGGAATATTTTTTTTAAGAAAGAGGGGAGAATTAATATTCTTCAGACTTTGATTCTTGTTTAAATGAAAATAAAACGTCCATTTCCTACCTTAGGCTTTTCCTCAGCTTTAATGTCTTCTTGTTTTCCAGTTTTTCCTCCTGCCATGCCTTCTTCATCCTCATCCTCCTCTACTTTCTGCTTGACTTCCACCTTAGGCTCAAGGGTGGTTGTGGAGTCTGAAGGACCCTGCTGAAATGATGTGTCCACACTGCTGACAGAGGCAGGGGTAGCAGCCTGGCCATCCACTGGTAGAGAACCCTTATGAGACAACTTAAAAAACGCAAAAAAAAAAAAAAGTTAAGACGGACTGCTATGCTAAAGTGGAATGCATTTAGGAACATTTTTGTGCGTATGGACATCATTTGTAGGGGCATTTTATAAATTGTTGAACAGGCAAGATGTAATTAACGAGGCCCCAGGATTTTTCTTGCATACCAAACAGCAGTACTCACTGGAGTGCGGGGATGCTGGCTGCCATTTGGTGTTGAGAGGCCACTATGTGTGACAGCAGGAGGAGTTCCTGCTAATGGCTGCTGCTGCTGAGGCTGCATGGAATTGTCAGAACTGGCGGACGGAGGTAACTGCTGCTGATTGCCACTCGTTGCTAACTGGGGTAGGCTGGGTGTGTGAGGCTGGGGTGTCTGGGAGCCCGGTGTGGGTGTGGGTGTGCGACTTTGAGCTGGGGAAGGAGAATTCTGGTGGACGGTTGTGCAGTGGGGGCGGCTGATGGACTGTGTTGGGGTGGATGATGGAGGGACTCCACTCATGCTGTTAGGACCCAGAGAGCTCACTGAAGACCCGCTGCCCGCTCCTCCAGCAGACCCAGGCTGGGCTAAAGGACTGCCGATCGGTAAAGTTGATAAAGTAGGCATTTGCCCCTGCTGATATAAAAAAAACAAAAGCAGCAAATAAAGGATTGCAGCTCTAGAATGTTAAATGAGAAAAACTACGACAACATGTTTGTGATATGGGAACTCATAATTGGACTGTACATTAAGAACTCAATACAATTCAGAAAACATCTATGCTCTTTTACTTGACTGACAGCGCTGTCATTTCCTGGGTGTGACATGTCAACAGATCCAGCACCAAGAACAGGATTTGGACCTTGAAACTGTCCAGTTTGCATGTATTGATTTTGCATCTGTGTAACATTTGGCTGTGCCATCCTCACACTGCCCATGTTTCCCTGAAACAGCCAAAACATTCAGCATTTAGAAGGAATTTTTTGTGCACGCACGTAAAATAAACTTCAACCACAAAACTACAAAAGTATCACTTCCAATCACAGTAATGACCTGGTTATGAGGTGTGCTGAGTGGAAGAGGAGGTGTAGATCTCTGGCCCACGGACTGCATTCCCATATGGTTCCCAAAAGGATTCATGCCTGCAATGCACCAACAAAAAGAGAGAATAAACATATACATATGTACAGTTAATTTTGTAAATATAAAATATATATATATCATTTTAACAAGTAATTCATTCAGGTAATGGCAAAGCAGACTTCTTAGCAGCCATCACACCAGTCTTCAGTCTTAATATTTTTGTGGAAACCAATTAGATTTTTAAATTTAAGCTTGCTAATGGATGCCATACTGCTGAACCATAAAGAGAAATCTGTGGCCATTTTATATATGGAGTTGATTCATTTGTTACTGCACTTAAATTGAAAATAACCTGCAATTTTTAAAAAGGAATGCATTTATGAACATTTGTGTGTATGGACATTTTATAAATCATTCATAGCAACATTACAAAAATTGTTGAATGTTTACATTTGGGATTATTCCAGCCAAGATTTTTATAAACGAGTTGTTGCAAACCAAAAGTATTTCTTAAAAGAACAGAAAATACTGATACCAAACTTCAGTAGTGTATACACACATAAATGTAAATATTTGGAATATCTTAGAGGTATACAAACCAGCAGCATTCTGCATCCTGTTCATCATCTGGTTTGGACCAGTAGGCCGCACCACTGAAGGATCCGAGAGAGGGCCATCTACAAGTAGTGGTAAAAAAAAAAAAATGAAAAGACCTTATAAAAAATTGCTTAACAAAAGCAGTTCTGTTCTGCTACATTTAAAGTCTTAATCCTTTTTTAAGAGCCAGAAGGCATTTAGTTACAATTTACCCGTTAGCTGATTGCAAGGAGATAACTTTGGCGAATGAGTACTTACTAGAAGGCATTCCTGCAGGTGGCCCCGTTTGACCAATCCCAGTTAGGCCTTGCTGCAGGCCACTGGTGGCCATACCAGGCTGGTTAGGCATCATTCCCTGCTTCTGTAACCTCGTCCTTCGCTTCTCTTCCAGTTCCTTCTGGATCTTATAAATCTTTTCGGCCAGCAGGTGATAATACTCTGCCTGAAAGTGTGATGTACAAATAGTGACAAAAATCAGTGATTACAATAATAAACAAAACTCATTAACAGCCAACAAGCCAATACACTCACCCTGCTGTTAGCAGACTCATACATATCCCCCTCGACTTTACGTGCATAGGCCACTAGATTCTCCATCCGCCGGTCCTTCAGTGCAGCAGGGTCTGGAGTGGGAAAAATGGCCTGGACTCTGAAGAAATAAAACAGCAGCAAGGGGCATGGGAATTAATATTAAATGAACATCAAAAGCCTTGGTTTTCACTGGTCATTTATTGGTGATTATTAGGAAGCAACTGAAGCACTTGCTCTTACACTATGATTAGTTTTTATTGCCATACCAGCTTCTACGGCTATTTTCATGACAAGATCAATGTATTTTAAAAGGCATAAATAATAATAACACTGTAGCACTGAAACAACAACAACTGACAACCAACTCACATCAATATAAAAAACATTTGATAAGATTTTTAATTTCAGTATTCAAAGATTTGAATTTAAGATTAATATTCTTCTGCTACAAAATGCAACTAATTAAACAAAAAAAGATAATGTAACTTCTTCAGGCACATATTTTACAGCTTACAGTTTGTGCACCAGGTGGTTGCGTAGATCCTGGGTGATGTCCTCGTGCCAGTTCTTCCTCATGCCACCACTAGAAGCTGGGTTGGCCACAGGCATCGACCCCACAGCATTGTCATTCATCAGACTGGGGAAAGGGGAGAAAATAAATGAGGACCAATCTATGTTTATATTTGAACTTATCAAAACGGACAGACACCTGCTGCTGCGGATTAGTGGTAGATCATCTGAATGCAGAGAAGTAAATATGTCATTTACCTCTGCGAGTTCATGTTTAGATGCAACATTGTATCCTGGAGAAGGCTAGCTTGCTGATTCGGAGACTGACCGCCCACAGCTCCGTTTACTCCCATGGGATTTGCTCCTGTAACAAGCAAGGTCATGAGAAGAGGTACAACTGCAAAACTTAATTTCCAAGTCTAATAAAGATAATGAGTCAGTAAGATGTTTTTGAAATAAATATCTTGTGCTCATGAAAATTGTGTTTATTTGATCAAAAATATTATTAAAAAGTTAGTAATAGAGTAACTTTATAGAGTAAAGAGTAAAATATTACAACGTAAAACAGACAATTTAAAATTTATTCCTGAGATGGCAAATTAATATTTCTGTGGAAGCTAAATATTTAAATAAGTAAATATGCTTTTAACTTTGAATCAATTTAACACACCCTTGCTGAATTAAGGCATTTATTTCTTTAAATAAAAATAAATAAATAATAAAATAAACACCTTACTGATCTCAAACTTCTAAATGGCAGTGCACAAGTACAAAAAAATATTCCTCAAATAATTTCCGAAGCCTCTGTTTGTTATTACCCATTGTGTTCATTGCCCGTTGTGTTTGTTGGACAGGCTGAGGGGAAGCCTGATTTCCCTGGTATGTAAGGCCCAGCGCTGCGTAAGCCCTCTCGATTGAGCTGGGGTCTATCTGCCCTGGGGTATTGAGATGGGGGGTACTAGGTGGACCACCAGTTACATTACCCAAAGACGAACCTAACCCCACACCCCCAGCGCCTAGGAGAGCTAAAATCATTTGGGGGAAAAAAAAGAAAAAAACAAAAAATCAAAATAAATGATTGAAAATAGGAATGCAGTTGTTGAAATGTCCAATTTCACAACACTGAAGACATGAAAAGACTAACGGAAAAAACATTTCAAGGTTACAAAGGAACTGGAGATGTATGAAACATTAAGTTTTGTATTATTACAAACACTCACTCTGTTGATTCCTCTTGTCCCCTGCATTTTTCAGTGGTAGACATACAGGACAGTCATGCCGCGTACAGTTCTTCCAGTGAGAGATTATCTGTCTGGATGAGGCACAGTGCGCCACTAGAAAGCAATAACAACACAAACCTAATATTAGTAATAGTGCCATGTTGAATAAATAGGCAGAACAACAAAACCAAAAAGTGCCACATTGTTTCAGTTCTGTACAGTGTAATGAACTCACCTTGGCAAGATTTGCCAGCCTGGCAGTGTGTCATGTGGTTGAGAACGTTCTTCATGGTGCGACAGTGGGGCAGATTACACTGCCGTACTTCCCCATTGGCCTGCTCCCTCCGCTGGCACTTGTGGGCATGGAGCAAAAGCACCAGCTGCTGCTGTATGAGTTTGCGCTTTTCTGGGTCGGCTGCTGGAGGAACTCCTCCCACCGCTGTAGCAGACACAGCTGATGGAGCTGACCCGGGCCCGAGCGTTCCTTGGGCATTAGGTACCATGCCTCCCACTCCTGCACCCGCTGGGGAAGGCTGGGAAGCCTGCTTTGAAAATAAACAAATAAATAAAAATCACAAAAGAACAGACATTAAGATGTTTTGTTGATTTGTTTCAAATGAATCTATATAACTGATTACAAACCATTCCAGGTAAGCCCTGCACAGGCTTCTTGTCGAGGTTAAACTGGGCTGGACTGTTGGGGAGACCTGGTTTGTTCTGGAGCTGAGGGGCCAGCCCTGCAACACCCAGACCCTGACTGGCAGGCTGACCATACGGGCCTCCATAGGGGCCTGAACCTGCGTTCATCCCCATCTGCAACAAACACAGAGATGTCAGAGAGAGAAAAAAATGATAGTAAGGGCTTATTAGTTCCACAATGCAGACAAAGCCTTGAAATTCATAAAAAGGGAATTTACTGTACATCAATGTCAAAATTGATGAATACATCAAAGGGAGGACTGTTCATTTAATTTGTAATAGAGCCCGTGTCTGCACTGTTTAGTCTACACACTGAAGCATAGTGGTGTTTTCAGCATCTGCATTAATCTTGAGCTCAAGAGCTGCCCTGCAAATTTGAATGCTTCACTAAAAGACATATGACTAATATATTACAGCATTATATACAGTAATAGATAAATCATCAAAGATATAATACAGCTTATTATAACATTACTTATCACAATTTTTTGTCTATGATTTCATCCTTTAATTTAACCTCTTGACTGTCACTGCCTAAGTTTACTTTTTACATTATTATTTTATTACTTTATATAACAGATATGAGAGTGTTTCTTCTCTACCAGGGTAAAGCAGGGGGAAAAAAATGTAGGAAGCTTGATTTTGTCCAGCTGGAACTGATTGAATTGTTGTCATCTGCTAATTGCTGTGAGCTCATGAGAGTAAAAGGTCGCTGGAAGGAAAGGATTAGTTCCCCAAAAACTATAATTTATATATTAGTTCAATACTGAAACTTAACACAAAATCTGACATGTATTGATACTGATATATCATGCATCTCTAATTAGGAATATACTGAATAATTCCAAAACGGCCAACATAAAGCGTTTCTATAAAGGCGCCTCAGAACAAGATTAATAATGCTGTCATTACCTTGTTCATTGCTCCAGGCTGCTGTGCCCTCAGTCCACCCTGACCTCCTACTGTCTGCTGCTGCTGAAGAGCCTCAGCTAAAAGGTTACTGCCGCTGCTCATGCCCGGGTTGTGATGTCCTATTCTGGGCGATCCGTTCAACATCTGGGCTCCCAGCATGTTTTGCTGCTGAGATGCAGGTCCTCCTGGCTGCTGCTGTCCGTTGCCTTTCTGAGGTCCGAGCATTTTCCTGTTCATGTTACCCACCATCTGCTGTTGCATAAGCGTGGCCTGTTGTGGGGAAAGATGCTGCTGCCCTTGCGGGCCCATGCCCTGAGTACCTGGAGAAGCCTTCATATTCCCAAATAACCCCATTGAGGCTCCTGCTGGGCTGCCCATCGCACCCTGCTGCTGTGCTGCAGATGCAGATCCATGCCGGAGGAGTTCTGAGAGCTGCTTGTGTTTAGCCGCTGCATCCTGGCCACTGGACACAACTCCTCCAATGGCCCCACCCACACTACCCAAATTGCCATGCAACTGGCCAAGGTCCCCTCCATTTGCTAGATTCAGCTCGGAGGAATTGATCAGCTCATCTGGAAGGTCATGCTCCAGGTCAAAAAGTGAACCAAAATCTACAGCAGGAAATGAGAATTTACAAGCAAAATGAATTATTAAAAAAACAAAACAAACAAAAAAAACAAACAAACCTAAATTAGTTTACAATATCAATTTAATCAGTGCTTTATACTCATGAAAAAAATTACAGGCAAGACATGTTCACACCATAGATTGATTATTAAAGCTATATTTTGATCATCCTTCTAATCCACAAAATAGCTCTAACAATAAGGACAGGGGGAAAAAAGGGAAAAATACTATGAAGAATATAGCTGAAGAAAAAGAAAGAAAAAAAAAAAGAGCTAGACGAAACTGCAGCGCGCACTCATTATAAACTAAGTTACTCTGCATTTGTCATTGGTGTGGATGTGCTATAGTTATTGTAGTTACAGAGCAGTCATTTATAAAATGCCTCCAGAAAATCTTCCATCAGAAGAAGAGACCTTGGTATGCATGACCACTTTCTATCAACCTATTATGAAAACACAGTTTGTGATTTATTCATTTGTACGTTAGAAGTGCATCCTAAAACTGAGTGTAATAAAACGGGCATGTCCTGTCATCGCTAAGTAAAGCTGTCATTCGATCCAAAATGATGTGCCAAACACTTCCACCGCCACTTCGCTGGATAACTGACAAACATGTTCATTAACGACTGACTATCTGAAATGGCTGACTGTGGTTTGACAGGAAGTCAAACACAGATGAGTGTATGTTGTTGAATTAGGATGTAAAGTTTTTAGGTAGCCACTAATTAGAGTCTGTAATAAATGTTATTTGCTGGTGACACTTGCTCATTAAAAACAGCACTACGCTTAAAGGAAAATTAAATCATTGCAATTATCTACACTACCATTTGCATCTATTCAAAAGTTTGTAAAACGTTGAAACTATGTGGTCTAATTCCTAACATACGTTTACACTGCATAGCACCTACAAATCAGCTTTTGGTCAAACAGGTGAAAGTAGTAAAATTGCTCCAGAAATTGTGCTGGTCTTACAAATGAAGTAAAGCAGCTGTGATGG
Organism: Enteromius unitaeniatus; assembly: GCA_032359435.1. Classification (NCBI taxonomy): domain Eukaryota; kingdom Metazoa; phylum Chordata; class Actinopteri; order Cypriniformes; family Cyprinidae; genus Enteromius; species Enteromius unitaeniatus. The sequence goes on along the minus strand of JAUMHI010000008.1, from coordinate 1,361,539 downwards.
GGACCACACATTCGCACCACAGACAAAACAATTGGATGCTGAGCATGTCGGTATTAAAAACGCAAGACTCAGATGCATTTACATTTATGCAACGCAATAAACTCCCTTAAGTATCAGAACCGGATCAAACTCGAATTTGAACAAAAGGTTAGAAACATTACAGACATCAACAAAGAAACGTACTTCGCTATTGAAGATATGCTCAAGTATAATAACTTGAACCTTTAACGTTTAACAAGAAACAACAGGACACTTATGTGGTAATAATTCGTATTGGTAAGCATTAAATGCGTTTTATGGTTTGTTTTTAAGAGACGGGCTCGTCAGTTGTGTTATGGCTGAACAATGGAAATCAAGATCCGAAAAAAATGACCGTCGCACTAAAAGGCTATTTGAGCCAGCAAGCTAACTCACTCAAACACAACACAAGTGCCCTGCTATCCTCCAATAAAAATGAGTAAGCCTCTTCCATTCAAGCTCCACAAACAATCAAACAACTTCATCTAAACCAGTGAAAAATCCTCCGGACCTCAAAATAATGAGGAATTGGTTTATATGCATCTAGCTAACAATGGCAGAGAGTTGTGCGGGCCTTCAGCATCAGTCTGTTAATAGCTGACCAGCTAGCTTACCAATATTAATCAGATTTATTCACATTTAAAAGAACTGGAAAATAGGTTGAGTAAACGCAAAGAAACTGCGGCTAAGGCTTGCGCTGGCTGCACACGGGCAGTGTGTAAAAACAACTGCGTTCAAATGCACTCAGAAAGTTTTGAAGTTGATCGACTCTCAGTTTAGCAGGCGAATTTCTTATGTTGATCGCTCTCGATTGCTAGTAAATTAACGAGTGCTGTTGAAATGTGAAGACTAGGCTTTCAGGGGCTACTCGCAGAAGTTTAATTATTGATCATTTATTGGTACATTATATTTATCACCCGAAGAAGTGATCCAAACTCTTTGCAAGTGGGAACCAAACCGAAACTGGCGTTTCACAGAACAAAAAAACAATTCAACCGCTGTTATTGCCACTGCATATCTGATATATTTTTCATTGCACCCGTTAGTTTAGCATTTACACCAGCTGACACCCAGCCCAGACCCTCGCCGAGGGAAAGCAGCGTGCAAGCACTGAGAGTGAATCTCAACATCGACAGACAAGCGCTAATGCTAACCTAGCTGGAATGACAAGCTAAAAGCTATCTCGTGCGGATACGTCGCTAGCTTCCCAAACTAGCCTGAGCTTGCTAGCCTGACAACAAAACTAAAAAGAATAACCCGTTCCTCGCTTAAAGACGTCAGCCTGCATAGGTACATAGAAAGCAGTGATTAAAATATCTCGGTATCGTAAAATTAAACGTAATAAATATTTACCGTTTCCATCGCTGGCTGAGGCAGATAGCGCCGGGGAGGACAGTTTAGGCCTCTTGGCTGAAGGCGGGCCAGACTCCAGAACGTTCTCGGCCATATTTTTTGACGAATTAAAATATATATCCTCAGAGATAGGCGCCTAAGCCTATTCGTAATCCTCGATTTTAAAAATATCGCCTTTAAAAATATGACATTTCCCCCTCCTTTTTAGGGACGAAGGGGGGGAAAGTCCCGTGTACAAAATACTCCTCTTTCCTGGGTTCGCCTCTCGATTTCAGCTTCGGCGTATCAACCCCCCTCCCCAGGCAGATTTTTGTTCTTTATACAATTCTGCAAGCGGAGGAGGAGGCAGGGGGAGTCGGCTCGGAAAGAAAGGATAAAAAGACGCTCGCATCGGTTCGACAGCTCGTCCAGTCCCGTCAAGAGTTCGAGAATTGAGCCAAGATGTGTTTGAAATCATTTCGCTCGTCTGCCATATCTGTTCGCGACAAGGTGTGTTTTGTACACTGTGTCCTACGGTCATGTTAGGACCAAATGATATAAAAATAGTATAAATAGTTCAGATTGAGCCAAAATAGTAGTGTTTTCTTTAAAGGGCAGGTAATATGGGTTTTCAAAAAAAAAAAAATGCAGTTTGTATTGTAGCTGTCCTTCATTGTAAACAGTCTGCAAAGTTGTTAATCAAAAAGTGCAGATAAAGACACCGCTCATCCCTAGTGTATGGCAGTTGAGTGGACTCAATATAAAAATAATAACATCAAAAAGGAGTAAATGAAAACAAGTGTGCGAATTCGGACGTAAATAGCATTCATTTGTAATATCGGATTATTTTTCTTTATGAGTTGCACTGTTCACTGTCACATTTATTGTATTATTTGATATTAAAAGGGAAAAGTCTTAAAAATTCCTCTTGTTTCTTTCGATTTGAAACCTGTGTGCAAATCACAATACTTTACATCAACTTAATGCTGATGGTACGATCACCTCTGACTCTTTACAGTCAGTTATACACTTCAAATTATTCAGAACATTTAACATCCTCTTTTTTCCATTTTAAAAGATTATAAAAATATTTAGAATTATTAAAGAAACCACAGACTCCATTAACCGTCTAAAAAATAATAAATCACCTGGAACAGATGGGTTAATAACAGAATTGTATAAGTCTTTCGACCAGCAGATGGCGCCTTTTTTTACTGCATGTATTTAATAAAAGTATTTCTAATGGTCCGCTCAAGTAGGCTTTTATTGTCGTTCCAAACATATACAGTTCAGTACACAGTGAAACGAAACAACGTTCATGCAGGACCAAAGTGCTATATTCATGCAACAACATAATTTAACAACAAGCAAGTGTGTAAACAAGAGCTACGGAGTGTGCAAATACTGCAAAGTGCAGTTCAGGTAGTAGGTATGAACATTTATGAGGTTTTAGATCAGCATATGCGTGTTTTTATCAATACAGTCCTAATGTTATTTTAGTTTGTCTGACTGATTTGTGTGTGTGTTTATCAGTCCAGTCTATTTGTGTTGAGGAGACGGATGGCCTGTGGGTAAAAACTGTTACATAGTCTAGATGTGAGGGCCCGAATGCTTCGGAACCTTTTTCCAAATGGCAGGAGGCTGAAGAGTGGATATGAGGGATGTGTCTGGTTAACCACTATGCTGGTGGCTTTGCGAATGCAGTGTGTGGTGTAGATGACTTCGTTAGAGGGAAGAGAGACCCTGATGATCTTCTCAGCTGTCCTCACTATCCGCTGTAGGGTCTTGCGGTCTGATGGCTCTCAATAGTTCCTCTATAGAAGGTGGTGAGGATTGGTGGCGGAAGCTGTGCCTTCCTCAGCCTTCTCAGGAAGAAAAGACGTTGTTGGGATTCCTTGTGCAGAGAGCTGGTGTTGAGGGACCAGGTGAGGTCTCTCAGTCCTTCAGTTGGACTCCCAGGAACTTAGTGCTCTTGACAATCTCCAAAGAAGAGTCGCCGATGCTGAGCAGAGAGTGATCGATCCGTGTCCTCCTGAAGTCAACAACCATCTCTTTTGTCGATGTTGTTGTCGATGTGAGCACACAGCCCCCAGTGCTCAGTGTGGTGGTGGTATAGTTCCTGATCCGCACTACCTGAGGTCTTTCGGTCAGAAAGTCCAGGATCCAGTTACAGAGGGAGGTAGGCTCAGCTTTCCAATCAGGTGCTGGTGGATGATTGTGTTGAATGCTGAACTGAAATCTATGTACAGCATTCTGACATAGGTGTCTTTCTTGTCAAGGTGTGTCAGTGCCAGGTGGAGTGTGGTGGAGATGGCGTCATCCGTCAAACGGTTGGAACGATACGCAAAGTGTAGTGGGTCTAGAGAGGGGGGCAGCAGGGTCTTGATGTGTCTCATGACGAGCCGCTCGAAGCACTTCATGATGATGGGTGTGAGTGCAACAGGGCGGTAGTCTTTGAGACAGGACACAGAAGACTTCTTCAGGACGGGGGCAATGGTGGTAGACTTGAAGCATGTAGGAACGATGGCGCTGCTCAGAGAGATGTTACAAATTTCAGTGAGAACATCTGCCAGCTGACAACAGCTGTTTGGCCCTTGCTGTTCTTAGGGCCACCTTGTCCCCCGCTTTGAAGGCTGAGTCATAGGTCCTCAGAGGTGAACGCACCTCAGCAGTAATCCACGGTTTCTGGTTGGGTCGTGAGATGATGCTCTTGGAGACTGAATGTCATCTGTGCACTTGTTGATGTAGCTGGTCACTGATGACATGTACTCCTCCAAGTCGGTGAATTCACCGTAAGTCGCAGCCTCCCTAAACATGTTCCAGTCAGTGTTCTCGAAACAGTCCTGAAGAGCAGAGATGGCTCCTGCTGGCCAGGTTTTCACCTGCTTCAGAAACGGTTTTGAGCACCCGGCAGGTGGTCTGTTTGCTGGAATTAGCATAAGCTGCCTTCTAGTATGATGCAAGGTCTTATAACACTTATTCCAAAGTGAAAACAATATGTTTGTTAAATAATGATTATAAAATACTGGCTGCAGTTTTGATGAGAGAATTAAAACTGTCCTATTCTAGTCCTATATATATATTACTCAATTATTGATCAAACACAATCAGGTTTCATGAAGAGTAGACACATTGCCAATAGAAGTCCTAGATATCATTGATTTCTGATCAAAGTTTTATAAAAATTTTTGGATTTTTAAAAAGCTATGGTTTCGGCTATATTTTTTGTAATGGTATTAGAACTTCATACTGTAATGCTAACAGCTCAATTAAACTGAAGCATGGGACTTCATCTATTTTTTATATTAAAAGGGGTATACATCAAGGTTGTCCCATTTCTCCGTAATTATTTTTATTGGCTGCGCATCTGTTAGCACACCACATTAAGCAAAGTAGTCTTACAGGTATCTCTATTGCAGGGAGGGAAGTGGTCATCAGTCAGTTGGCTGATGACATTACTCTCTTCTTAAAGAATAGTGATCACGTCTCTGTAGCTTTAGATGTAATAAATATATTTTCTAAAGCATCTGGTTTACACCTGAACATTTCTAAGTGAACTATTGTCTATTATGGATTGTATAATATGTAATATACCAGTTAAAGAAAAAATGTTTATATAGGCATTGTTATAACCAAAAATGAGTCTACACGCTGTAGTGATAATTTTACCCCAATTGTAGAAAAAACGTCAAGAACTCAAGAAAGTCAAGAACTTAACCAGCATCTTCAAAGGAATCTTTCGCTTAAAGGAAGGGTATTACTTAGTAAAGCTGAAGGTCTATCTAGGTATACATATGCAGCTTTGGCTTTACATTTGGAAAATAAAATGTGTAAAATGATATATAATGTTATTGAACTTTGTTTGGAGGAATTGTACCCATTAAATTAAGAAAACAGTTGTGATGAACACGTTCTATTAACGTCAAGAAAACTTTCCTGGCTAACCAAAATCTTGAGAACGTACTGAGAACCAAAAATGCCCTCGGTTACTGAACATAACCTTAACTAATTAACTAAATAAGAACAGGAATAAGGACAAACAGGAAATCATAAACTAAACCAAAGACATAGAACTAGTGACATAGGAGGGTGTGACATCATCTTCCCCTCCTGGAAGGTGCGTCTTCATACCACAAAACATCAAACACATAATGAGGACAGGTTGCATGGGGCAGAGACTCTGGATGCCTCCAGGACGGTATCAAAAACTCCAGCAGATC
>JAUMHI010000008.1:1325667-1344924 GCA_032359435.1 Enteromius unitaeniatus | reverse complement strand
GGGCTATATGCCCCTGGTAGGGTCTCCCAAGGCAAAAAGGTCCTAGGTGACAGGCCAGACAAAGAGCGGTCCAAAAACACTATATGAGGAGCACAAAAAAAATTGTGACGTCCCCGGTATGGCGCAGCTGGGGCCCTACCCTGGAGCCAGGCCTGGGGTTGGGGCTCGTATGCAAGCACCTGGTGGCAGGGTCTTACCCCACGGGGCCTGGCCGGGTCCAGCCCAAAAGAGCAACATGGGGCCGCCCTCCCATGGGCCCACCACCTGCAAGAGGGACCATAAGGGGCCAGTGCTTTGTGGGTTGGGCAGTGGTCGAAGGCGGGGACCTCGACGACCCAATTCTCGGACACAGAATCTGACAGAATCTAAATTCACACACAACAATATTTAAAATAGCTTTTCAAAGATTGCATGTATCATTCTATGATAAATCACCTTGTCATATACAGCATATATATAAAAAAAACTGAATAATTTTTGGATTTAAGTCTAAGGCTTTAATTAAAATAAAGTCAAAGTGAAGGTAAAAGTTAGAGATCTATTTAATGGCTTAAAAGTTAACATGCCTCTAGACTTCAAATCATCAGATTTTTTTGCAATGAGAGAATCCCAGTACAAAGACATGCTTGAGCTAGCAATCAACTAGGACAATTCGCTGTAAATGGACTTATTGCAAGTATAACGCCAACGGCAGGAATATTCACACGGATGAAGAATGCAATAGGTGAGCAGAAATCCATTCTGTTCTCTCCACTTTTTATTTTTTAAGTTACAGTGAGTTTATTAAGGACAACAGACTGGTTTTACTCTTGCTGGCCTTTTAAGTCCATACAGAACATGCAGATGTGTCTTTAGCACCTGCACATTTGCAAGAAGATCTTTGTTTCAGGTGTTTGCGTTGGCACAAGGCTTAAAATAATTACAGCATAATAGATTTCTGCTGTTTCTTTTGGGAAACCCCATCAAGGTAATTAGTTTTAGCTGTGGCACTGGAAAAAGCTGCACTTTCAGTTGCTGCAAGGTTCAGTTGTTCATAGCGCTGTGGGAGGAAAAGCTTTTGTTCTTCAATTTAGGTCACTGACATGCAGAATTTAACATCCTGTATACTGTACAATGATAGAAATCACACTGGGTTAAAGTCTTGATTATTATTTAATGCCATGACCAAAAAATGTCCCATTCTGTATTCAATACCTCTTTTTTTCTATTTCTGCTTAAAGCCACCGGTACTCTCTTATGCCAAGCTGTGATGGTAATGGAGCACAGTACTGTATCCTCCAAAATCCTGGATCATTGTGAAAAAAAGGTCTAGTAATTTTGCACTTTCAGTGAGGTAACTAGACCTCTTTGATAGGATCATTCAGCACGCGGTGGGTGAGCATCTGGATTTTTGCGTCTTAGAGGAACAATATTCATGAGAAGAGAATTCCAGAATACAGTAAGTGGTTGATTGGTTTATGTGAGGAAAAAAATTCCGACAAAGTCCATTTGAGAATGATCAAATCTAAATATGACAAGAATATAAAATAAGGAATGCATAACATATTTTCATCTCGTATGCCCTACATCTTTGAAACATTCTCAGTATCACATATAAAAGTGACTGGGTGGAATCCAGTTTCTTATCTAACTATTTTTACATACTGTAATAACAACATCGGTTAACCTACACCTCTTTCTGTCATCTCATGCTGAAAGAAATAATCTCACATCTGTCATTTAAGAGTGTATGAACTTCTATTATGATACATAAAGCAGATTTGATAATCTTCTGTGTAAGTGTGTTCAAAAGACAGGAACTTTTATCAATAGACTACACCTTTAAAGTTTAGTTGTATATATCTTTATGTTTTAATTACAATATCTTATGACCTGCCACTCAGGTGTCAATACATAAAACTCTGCATAATCTATGGGATTACTTGATCCTTAGGTACTGTTCTCTTCATTTCGGTTCAAATCATTATCTCATATGGAGCAACTCTGTGGACTGTGTATTAAATCTTTGGGGTCAGAGGTTAAAAGTAGTCTGTGTAATTACACGCAGGTTTATGGATTAAAAGCCAGTACTGCAAGAATCATGATCTGGTAATAAGAGGTTAGCCAAAATGACTCTTTGAATGTCTTTCTCTTTAATAGAGGACAGACCTGACATTATACTGATTTCATAGTTATTTATAAATCAAGCTTGTTAATGGTTGGTGTGGTTTCATCATGCACATGCTGTTAAAAATCTTTTTTAGTGCATCTTTTGAATTTAAGAGGCTACAGTGCAGGTGTAGAACAGGTAAAATAAAAAATAAAGTAAAACCCCTCCAGACCAATATGAAAAGGCTCTTTCACAGCACCGTTGAGGTTCTGTATAGCATTTTCAAAGCATGATTCTTTGTGCAACCACAAAAAAAAGTTTTATTTAGCACCAAAAAAGGGTTGTGCTACTGTTAAAACAAAAATCTAGTGCTCTCATCATTTTCCTGAGCTATAACTACATACGTATTATTGCTCTTAGTCTTTGCTCTTAATAAGAAATATAACAAAAATAATCAGAGTTTTCAAAAACTTCTGATGGAGATGGCTACAAAATGCATAGCAGTGAAGAAAAAGCGACATTATCTTTGCAATTAGAGGAAAGGGAAATTTCTACAGTTGTTGACTTACATCTTCAGTGTCAACCAAAATGGATCCCTATGAGGGGGGCTTTGATATTCTCACTGTATTTTGTGTTATTTCAACACAGATATATTTAGGGAGTTGAGAATCGCAGAGGGGGTGATATAATCAGAATCGCAACAAATGAGTGTTTATATCTGTATATGCTAAGCATAGCATAAGAAAATCAAAAAGGGCGTTGCAGAACAAACAAAGTTCTGCACCGCAAGCAAAACTTTGAATACTTAATATGTTATTATACATGTATCATTTATAGCTACATGTGTAATTCAGTACACAAGTGCATTGTATTGTGTAGAGGTTATGGTATATAGAGCATTCGAGACAGGAGAAACATGCTTGTGAATCGACTGTTTCAGGCTATTTTCATAGGAGCATAAATGTAGTGCATGGTTTATGCTGAGCTCGTGGGAAAAGAGAGGAAGTAGGCTACAATCAACTTACGCATGTTGTTTGCTCTCGCCTGCACAGTGTCATAATGCTGTGTGTGCATTCCGATGGCCTCCTCGTGCTGACCCTGACGGGCACCTTGCATGACGCTCGCAACAGCTCTGTTGAAACACAAGCATTTGTTAAATTGGTATTCCATTGCATTGCCTTGCATTGTGTAATCAGCCTTTATTTAGACCTCAAAGAATGGTGCACAGTGATATAATGTCAGTAGACTGACATCTATTCATTCAGTGCTATAGCTGCCGCTGTCCAGAGTGCTGATTCAAAGAGAACAGGTTTTTCTGTGAGCCGCTCTTTCAGCAACCTGCTCACTGTGGGCTGTGAAGCTCTCATCAGAGGTTTTGACCCACAGAATCAGTAGGAACAAGAGATTTCCACCTCCACGATTCAAGCTGAGCAACCAAAGGGTAAAAAACTGACAACCGGATGTTATGCAATATAATGTAATATCTCAAATGGTTTGTACAGTTCTTGTGGTTTACATGTGCGAGTTAACCGTGTTTTCGTGTGGATCTCTTGAGATCTGTGATTCAAGAAAGCCTTTAAAAAGAGAGCTTGCATAACACAAATCCATGAATTCAGAAGGCTTAATGAAGATTCAAGGGATTGTGTTCAGCATGAATATGCATGGGAAGAATAGGCACACCAGTAAATGCAAAGCTTTGACAACCAATATTCAAAAGCCACAAACGATTGGGTTCGTGAGAAAATTCTTTGTTGGAGATATTTTAATCCATTCTTGGATGCAGTTAAGAATTTTCACCCGTTTGCTGTTTTTAAATTGTTTTTAATTGTTGGTTTATTACACACATGCACCAAGCGGATATCTTTCCCTGCCGCCATGCTGTTTTTCAATGTCTCGCACCATGAACGCTTTCTCTCTTTCTTTTCCTTTTGTCCAATAACAAAATCTTTACAACAAAACGCATTTCGAAACATCTGAGATCTGTTGCATGAGATCTGTTAGGTCAAGGTTTTATTTTGAACGCACCGTGAGTGAACGACCCCAGCAAACACTGGTGCGTTCTTACGTTCAAAAACAAAGATGTAATGACATCTCAAGGTGCGTTTTAAAAAGTTTAACTTCTCTTAACTTGACAGAGATAAATAAACACAGGGCTCGCGGCGTAAGGCGCGCGCAACATTAAATACATCAACGTAAGCAAGCACATTTCCAAAAAAAAAAAAAAAAAGAATAAATAAATGAATGGCAAAGCACGCTGTTATCAACGCTGCATTTTATTTCAAATCCAAATAAATGAAGATTTCTTCAAGCTATAATGATAAATAGGAGTTAGGCAACTTACCGAGACATGCTTTCTCTGTGAGGTCTGTGCGCCTTTTCTAGTCCAAGTTTGGTAAATATCCCGACCAGTGCCATGATTGCCACTACTCCACATATTATATACACAATCAAGTTTGTTTTATCCTTGGTTGGATCGTGTCTAGGGTCTAGGGTTTTCTTATAGGGTGGCTGTCCTGTTAGCCATACTGGTGTGTCGTAATTTTTGCAGGTGCTCTGATCCAAACGAGAGTTTTTATAAGCGCAGCAAAATCTGAAGCCACAAGTGCCGCAACAGTATAAATAATTGCCAGTTTGGCAAACGAACGGCGGGTCCCACTGTCCCATGACATCATAGTAACCCCGACATTTGTCCTCAGTATGTGGAGGTTCAGAAACGCTCTCCTCATCCCGGGACCCATTGGACCCAGAGAGCATTATAAAGCCCTCGAGCTGCTGTTGCTGCGCTTCCCCGACCGCGCTGCACAACAGCACCAGAACTTTGACCAAGAAGTATTCTAAAAGCAAGACTGTCCATTTCATCCTGTAGTCTCCTGGAGGCTTCCTTTGGAGGACAAACTGAGACAAGGAAACGACTTGGTACTACCACTGACAGCAGGGCATAAATCCACACGAGTCAACAAAGCCATTCGGAGAGGTTTGCATTTTAAAAGAGGTGAATTAAGACCGCAGATGCTTGTAAAGTCCACTCGGACAGCTGTTGATCTCGATCCCGATTGTTCTGTTGATTCTCAAGTACTTTTTAGAGCTCTGAAACCACTGCGCCAACTACCCTGAAGGCTGTCTTTGTTTGCGATGATGACAGGAGAGCTGAGGCAGAACTGTGGAGCGCGCGCGCTGAGAGTGGGAGAGACAGTGCGTAAAGGGAAGGAGGAGACAGGGGAGGGATTGGACAAGAAAAAAGTGTTCCGTAGTAAAGAACCAAGAGGGAAAAGTTGCCGTCTGACCTATGTTGCTAAATGCAACTTGCAAACGATTACAATTTCTTGGCGTGTAAAATACCTCGGCCTACTAAATGCTCTTAAAATATATAATTGCATGCAAGCTTTTACAGATACGTGCAACTTGTCTATACATGAGAAATGTAGATCTAAATGGTTTGTGGTTTCTTTGCGCAGTGCGTGGGTCTGCGCAACCCCTTTGCGAGCGTCTCCAAGTGCCAAGTGTCTTCTTGATACAATCCTTTACTGCTCGTTTAGTGAACAGAAAAGGGTTCGGTGAGAAGAGATAACGTTTGGACATCAGCGATTTGTCATTCGTCTAAGTAAATAAAGATTTTTTTTTTTAAAAAAATATGGTTTACAACATATTATTTTATAATCAGTAAAATAGGGAGCAGTAAGATCCTTTGTGCCATTCCGTTTTGGAAAGCTTTCTTACTGTCTGTCTTCCTTTCTTTCTTTCTCTAGGCTATTTCATTTCATTTTATTCTACAGCCGCTGATCCCAAAACATTTGAATTGATAGAGAGCCACAAAGAAGGCTTGGCAGAAAACAATGTCCCCTATAGGCCGTATGGTGTGAGAAATGTTTAAGCTTCCCGTAGTACGGACACAGCCTACATATTTTTGATGCCAAATAGGCCTATGCAAAATGCGTCTGACCATATGTGGGTTGTATGATGTACCGTATGTTTGATATGGACCTATTTTAAACTAATAAACTATATAGGTTACCTAATTGATTTACAGTGTTTTTTATTTGATTGATAATTTTGAAAAGAAAAAGAAAAAATTAAAAAGCGGATGAAAAAAACACTTAATAATTAAAAATAATTAATTCGATACTGCTATTTAACACTGTCAATCATCAGATATCACATTTATCGCGAAATTCCATTAAGTTATACGCATATAATTCAGATTTGAATGTTATTTTACTCAGTTTCCTTATGTTTTATCTTGAAGCTTTTTTTGCTTGTTGTTATACAACTGCTGTAACATTAGTAGGCTACTGTGCATTTTGAAAGTGGTGAAAATGTCTTTAAATTTGTAAGTCGTAAAACATAACCCCATTGAGCATTAGAGAGACGACTTTTGATTCAGTCAGCCTTTCGTCGTCCACGCTGAGCGTTCCCAGACATCGCTAATACATCTCCAAACGCATCGATTCACAAACACACTCTTTAAGTAACCAAGGACAAGGAAGTAATCCACAACACGATAACGAAATATAGATTGAAGGGTTTATTATCCTATACTAGGTAGTGGAGGCGTTTCAATGGCAGTGGACGAAAGTGTCTTTCTGAGAGCGAAGGATCGGACTTATAAGGGGCTGACAGAAGGTACGATTAGCTGAGGCTAGCTGACGTTAACGTCGATTTACTTTATAGTTTTAGTTGCGAAGCTCTGAATTGTGACAGTATGTTTTGGTTCAAGGTCGTGTATGTGTTCTGCTTATAATGTATGTTCAGTCTGTAAACTCGCTACGTATGTTGACTGGTGTATTCCAAGTCTTTGACAAGAACAGATAAACTTATCGACTTAACAGCAAAGTGTTTGCTGGGAATATCAAACCACTTTGGCAATGAGTTGTACAGTATATGGATGCAGATTACATGTCACGTGACGCACACAAAATAAAGTTAACCAAAAACGCTTATATTACAGCAAATAGATTCAAATGCGACAAATCAGTAACTAAAACCACTGTTGCTTGGAACCCTGATTTCATTTGGGTGATAAATGGTCAACTAAGACCAAACATATCAAAAGTTGCTTGATTGGGTTTTTTAAAACCAAAACAAGGAACAACATGCAATATGGGCAAACATATGCAGACATGTGCAAGAAAATCAGACAGTTTTGTAAATAAATAGCTACATAATAGCAGAATTGCTGCACTTTGCAACTATAAGTATCTGACTGGACGACAGCCACTGACATTAAAGGCAAATGATATGGGAAACATTTTATCTCTCCCTCTCACATAAAAAAATACAAATAAAAATACTGTTACATTGTTTTTCCCTACCCTCCATGACCTTTCTGTCAGATCAAAAGCCTCACGATTGCTTAACTTAAATTTACAGTAAATATTGTGATGTAAATCATAGTAAAAAATTGGGATTCTAATAGCATTTTTGATTAAACATTACGATAAATAAATAAATGAACATTCATAGATAAATTGTTCGTAATAACATCAATAAGATGCAGTTAGAAAACAGATTTCTAATTTTCAATTTGTGTCGACTTTAACCTTTGATTTGGTGTTTTTCAGCGTGTGCTTCCTCTGCTTGACTTTTTATGTAAATCCAGTCTAAAATCTTCTTCTCAGACTAATTTCTTGCTTATTCTTTGCTTTGCCTGGGAGTGTTGACATCTGCAACTTTTTTCTTTTTTTGTGTGTGTGAAAAACCTACAGCAGTGACTGTTAGTGGATGCTGTGAGTTGAGTTGATATTTTAATGCTTTATCACAGGAGGCTTTTATCTTGACTTATGATTAGGTTAGCAGTATTTGAAAGCTCTGGGAGTCATCTGAGATATCCCTCTGATTTATGTTTGCTGAAAGAGGCTTGTGCTTATCAGCTGTCATGGGAGCTTTGTCTGCTCCTCTCAATTCATGTTGTTTAAAGTTGCCTGAAAATAGTTTCCAGTCTCTGGGGACTGCACATGAAAGAGTTAGACAGCAAACAAGATTCCAGGCAGCAGATGGTACATTTTAAATGCTTTTTGAGTTGGTCAGAAATCATGTGTTTCTGTTTTATTTAATAATTTTAACCAGGATTTGTGCTTTCCCAAAGAGATGCTCAAAGCATAGCGAACATTTCATATTGTTTGAATGACAAAACGATCTGAACAACATGGTTGCCCTATAGGGACAGATATTGAAACTTCATGGGCTGCATTACTAATTAAAATGCAGCTTATTTAGAAAATTAAAAACGTTTTTAATCAAATGACACAAAAGATTTGGTGTCTGAGAACTGATTCTTATTTAGAATTCCTTTTACAATTCTGACAAAATGGATTATTCCACAATGACGATCAAAATAGCATGCTTAAATATGTTGAAAGAGGTTTTTGCATTACTTATTAAATGGTGCTGCAACACAACTAAATTGCTGAACAGTATAGTGTTATTATTGAACAAATCACTCTGAAATAAGTCTGAAACATACTATGCATCCAATGTAGTCTGACACCCTAACTAATGAAATGTGGTAAACTTTTAATAAATGAAAATGCATAAACCATAATCAGTGTATCCTGGCCACCAAATGAATGAATTTTGAAACACTTATCACAGGGAATCACAAACATACACTGCAAGAAGTGTAGTCCGGTCTAACTAAAATTTTAAACTGCACTCTAAATTCAACTGGAAGCCAATGGAGTTCCTTAATTATAAGTGTTATATGAGACCACTTACTGGTATCAGCCAGAAGCCTTTCAGCTGCATTCTGTACAACTTGCAGTCGCTTCAAAGAAGACTTATTCAAGCAAGTATATAAAACATAGTCTAATCGAGACAAGATGAAGGCATGAACAAGCATCTCCAACTCTTTTCTTGAGACCACCGATCTAATCTGTGCAATGTTCCTGAGATGGAAAAAAACATGAAGAAACTACAGACTTTACATGACTATTAAAACAAATGGCTCTATCAAAAATGACACCCAGATTTCTTATTTCGATGTGATCTGAGGTAGCTGAAACCCCCATAACCTGCTTAATCTTAGGTGTAATATTGTCAGGAGCAAAGATCATCATTTCAGTTTTATCCTTATTGAGTTGCAAATAATTGTTTGCCATCCATTTAATAATGGAGACTAAACAATCCTGCAGAACTGACAATTTATCCAGGCTGTCAGGTCTAAAAGAAATAGCTGAATGTCATCAGCATATAGATGATAAGATATAATTGTAAAACTGTTAATAATCTTGCCAAGAGGAAGCATACACAGGCTAAACAACAAAGCAGCCAAGCACAGAACCTTGTGGCTCACCACAAGACAAAGGAACAGACTCAGACATAAAAGATACAACTGATATAGAAACAGTCCTATTGGACAGATAAGATGAGAACCAATCCAGAGCTGATCCCGAAATACCTACTAAAGAATGTAATCTATTAATCAAAGTGCAATGATCCACAGTGTCAAACGCTGCACTGGGATCTAACTGAATCTGAATCTGCGGACATCAAAATATCATTTGAGACCCTCAGAAGGGCAGTTTCAGTAGAATTTTACGAAAGCCAGATTGAAATTTTTCATAAATGTTATGAGTTTCCAAAATATAATTTAACTGCATTGCTACTACCTTTTCTTTTGAATCTAAAACATTCTGTGCAACCAAGTTTGACTCACAAGTTTGGTTTTCTAACAAATTCCCCAAAAGATGACCAGCTCATTTTAATGAATGAAAATCTCAAATGTAGATTAGACCCCCCCTATACATTTCCAGTTCTTTTTACTGAATCTAAACATCCTGCACAACCACTGTTTTCTGATTATGCTACCCCAAAATGAAAATTTTGTCATTATTCACACACCCCCATGTTGTTCCAAACTCATAAAAGCTCGGACCACAATATATGATACTTTGTTTGAAAACCGGGAGCCTTTTTGATGAACTCTGTCAAGGTCCAGAAAGTATAAAAGATTAATATCCATCTGCCATCAGTGGTTCAATCCCTATGAAGTCCCAGTGTAGTCCAACTGCCAAAAATAATTTTTTTTGCTTTATTAGTAATCAAAAACACTGCCCAACTCCACAAGCATCAACTCTTACGAGTCAGAAATCTTTAGTGAACCATACAATTTACAATTAATCGTGATGTGAGACATACAGTAAATCTTGTTACTTACTAGGTGTTCATATGACAATGTGTAGCTAAGGATAAATCCGAATCCTAAAATTCGTTTCCCTACTAGAACGCACTGTCAGGATCAGGAACCGATAGAAGTTCTCTATTTTTCCTCTAGCTCTTGAGGCTTGCTGCTCTGTCAAAAACCTCTTCACACACTCTGTGTAAGTGAGTATAGTGGAAAGCAAAGACAAGACTTGCATGATGTTCCCAGTAGGCGTATCTTATGACCAAGTTTTAATGCTTGAAGTTTCTCAAAGAATCATGGATAAAACCTGTTTCTGAGCTGTATTTGTGCTGTAAACCCAGAGGTGTGAAAATCAACTTTTTTCCTGCCGTTTTTGTTTCCTTATAACACAAAAACTGCTGTGAAGGTGTTATATATACAGCTGAAGTTTCTATACGACAAGTGAGATGAACATTTCCACACATTCCAGGTGTTAAAGCTGTGAACTTGAACTTGAACTGACTCTCTCACTTAAGATAGCGATTTTTATAAATACTTTAAACAGTTTGGCTGTTAGCATCTTATGTTGTGTTTAATTATGCAAAACATTGTATGCATTTTCCACAAACACAGCATTAATAATTGAGATTTTTACAGTAGACGCTTTGTCAGCCTCAGGTTGTTTTCTCTTGTCCTTCCCAGATGAACAGAAGGAGTGGAACGGGCCCTTTTACTTCATCCAGGCTGCGGACCCCCAGCTT
Organism: Enteromius unitaeniatus; assembly: GCA_032359435.1. Taxonomy (NCBI): domain Eukaryota; kingdom Metazoa; phylum Chordata; class Actinopteri; order Cypriniformes; family Cyprinidae; genus Enteromius; species Enteromius unitaeniatus. The sequence goes on along the minus strand of JAUMHI010000008.1, from coordinate 1,333,976 downwards.
GGCCTGATGAAGGCGTGGAAGATTGGTGACTGTGATTCAGGAGGGGATGAGTGGACCGAGGAGGTCCAGCTCACAAAACAGGCAGTCCAAGCAATCAACAAACTACAGCCCAGACCTCGCTTTCTGGTCCTGTGTGGAGACCTGGTCCATGCTATGCCTGGTAAGACTTCTTTTTTAATAATCTAAGAACCTATTTTTTGTGCAATGGAAATGTTAAAGGTTCTTCATGGACCACTCAATGCCAACCAAGTAAACACAGTCTGTTGGTGTTTAAGTAATTTGTAAGCAGGGTGTGTGCCAAATAGGGCAGGGCGGTATTAGAATATATTTATAGCGGACTGGCAACAATATGCAGTGTGTATTGGTAGAGATTTTCCTGTATGGAAAATATTGTTGGATGTATGTCTGGACAGTCTTAAAGTGACTGCAGTTTAATATACCTTAACTTAATCTCAAAGGAATAATTCACCCCAAAATAAAAATTATGTCATAATTTACTCACGCTCAAGTAGTTCCAAACATGAATGAATTTCTTAGTTCTAGCCAGGCTGCTTTGGTCACCATTGACTTCCGTAGTAGAAAAAAATATTATGGGTGTCAATGCTGACCCAAAACAGCCTGCTTACAATCTTTTTACAAAATATTTTCCTTTTTGTTCGACAGAACAATAAAATTTATACAGGTTCAGAACTACTTGAGGGTGAGTAAATGATCACAGAATTAATATTTTTGTTTTAAACAGTTGTTATCAATGAATATTTTACTCATATGCAGTGTTTTATTCCTATATTTGGTTCATATTCAATTTCTATATTACTTCCATACCTGTATAGAACAGTGGTTAGATAGACCAAAGAAAAAATATTAAATTACTTATTATTTCTTTTGCATCTTACTATATCACATGTGTTCTTTGCTCATGTCTTTAATAGTAAATATTAAATAACGAAATACCTCTTGCTGTGATTTAGTCTAGTTTAGTTTTCCAGTGAAATAACTGATTAAAATAAGAATATGAAAGGAATGCATTGATTAATCTGTTAATATTAATCTAACAATAAGTGCAACAAATATGCTCTTAATTAATGACTATATTTGCTTATTATCAGAAAAAAATGCTTTGTTTTCTTCTACTTTGTAACTTCTTTGTTTTTATTTGTTGTTGCTTAAAATTTGTCATTTGTTTTTGCATTTATTTAGTAGTTTTAACAATGTGTTGTATAAAAATGTATTATTAATATAATATGGAGTGTGTTGACTTGCTTGTTAATTATTCAGAATAATCAATTTAACTGGTATTGCTGTTTACTACTAACATTTCTGAATAGGTAGAAAAGGCTATAAATAAGATGCAGTTTAAGTTGTGGAACAACAAAAAAGAATCAAATTTATTAGAGAAAACACTTTAAGGTTGGTTTATTTTATGTTTATGACTGAAGAGGCAAGGTTTGTGTCGAGAGTCTCTTTTTCAAGTCCTTTATTCTTCTGTCATCGCTAATCTTTGAGGTTGCTGTTGTGAATTGGAGCTTATGGAGCTGTGGACCATCTGCATGAGCCGAGTACCTGCAATCTCACCACTTATCTAATTGCCTGAGCTCAAAGCACAGAGGGAAATAAAAAATAACCTCTGAAGGCCAAGCGGCAGTTATTCACATATGAATGTGTTGACTGGAAGTCACCTGTGAGTCAATGTTTCTTGCGCTTGAATGTCTTGCACATGAGTGCTAGAAGCAAAGTGACAGCGCGTTTAAAGCTGTCATAAATGTTTCTCACCAAGTGAGTTTAAATCACCCAAATGTTGACAGTAACTGGTTTTTCAATGGCTGACTTATCAGATTATCCCCTTTTAGGATCCGAGGGAACTCTGAAGTGTCATATTTGCCTGATTTAATATGAGCCCAGGTTTGTGGCTTCTCTGCTGAATGTAATTTACAGGTCAGGTTATGATAAGCTGCCTGTAAATGCACAGCTATGGAATTTTATGAGGTTTGGAGACTTTTAAACGGCCTGGCATCAACACCCATTAGTGTCAGGCCAGAAGAGCAGGCAGAGGCTGCCATATGCATTACACGCCATGTCCGTCATGCAGTGTGTTTTCCTTTTCTGCTCCGCAAGGCTTCGTCAGACCTTCAACACTTCCTCCTCACAACTTCTTCATTAAGCATTAAGGTTTGATAGGAGACATCAGTGAAAGAACAGCTGCCTCAAAGTTTTATTTTAAACTTCAATCAGGGTAAGGACTGATATGACAGTGTTGGGTGATGGTTGATTATGGTTGATGAAACATGCCACATTGTGGGATATATAGGAAAATTATAATTCCTAGAAACTAATTTGCAGTTATAAGTTGTGTTACTTTATGCAAGACAATCAAAAAAGTAAAGGGTTACCAATAAAAAAAAAAAAAAAAAAAAAAAAAATTAAACTCACATTTTAAGACACAATTACAAGACACATAAAATCACTGTGACTAACTATAATTAGTATATATATATATATATATATATAACTATGATGAGTTTATAAGTTCGAATATTAAGTCACTTTTGTGGTTGTATGCTACAATGCATTGCATTTATTCAAATAATGTAGTTTTAACAGTTTAAAGATTTTATATTTCTATTTACTGTATCTACAGTATGTTTCTATTACTAATATGATTATTATAATATTACTGATTATTAAAATAATTCTTTATAGCAAAATATGTTTGTTAAGTTGCATATTTCATATTTTAAATAAACATCGGGCAATTTTATACTGAGATAAAGTCAAAGTTATGACTATAAAACTTACCACATTATCATGTCCCTTGAAACACGTGCAAAAATAACCCTATTATTCATTGTTTGTTAAAGTTATGCTTAAAATAATTATTCATTCAGCTGATGTACTGCCGAAAAGATGTTCTTGCCTACCCTGGTGTTAACAGCAGGTGGTGTTTTATAACCACTTGTAAACATTGCATAACCTATGGTTTGTGTTTTTCTAAGTTATACACATGGCTGGGTGCTAAATAAACTCAGTGCCTTGTCAAAATATAAACAAAAAATATTGTTAAAAAATGAGAAAATGAGCAAATACATGTTTAACATTTTCCACTCTACCAAAGTGTAAGTGAAAATGATGGTGTGCAAAAGAGAAATTATTATTGTATGATATTCTACATCTAAGCGACCATAATAGCAATATATGTGTGTGATAAAGCTCATATGTGCATTATAAAGGTTTCTGCTGTGCTGTTAGTGTAGCAGGCCCCTGGCAGAGTCCTCATTAAGTGTCTGGATGGCTTGTGTGTAGGAGCTCCTCCAGAACCTCTCAGTATTGACCCCAAGGCTTTGCAAGGCTTTTCTGGCTGCAGCAGTGAGAAGGGGCTGTTTGGATGGCAGGGATCCGTAATGATTTTTTTGGCCTTAGTCTTGCTCTGTCTGGTGCGGTTATCCTGCAGGCTGTGCAGTATACCTTCTGTGATTCATTCAGACCAGCACACCTTGTGCTGGTCTCACACAATAGACGGTAATACTGCCTGACAGGAGGCTATCAATAGTGCACCTGTAAAAGAATATCTGTATCTTGGGGGACATCATGAACTTCTCTGGGAAATAGAGGCGTTTCTGTGTCTTTCTGATTGATTTTTTTTTCTCTTTCGACTCATATTGAGCCAAAGCGGTCATCCTTGAATTCTGCCGTTTCAACTGGCTGGAAACTTGCTGTATATTTTTGACTTGTGGAGACATTTCACTGTATTCCCAGATGGTGGAGCATGTCAGTGTGATATTTGTCATCTTTAAAGGGGAGTTTTACCCTAATATGAACATTTTTGTCATCATTTATTTTGTCATTAAAAGCAAAATGAGTACAGTGAAAGTGGATGGTGACCAAATGACTAAAGTTAAACTAAAAGCAGCACAAAGTCTTATCAAAACATATGCTAGCTTTGTGTGAACAACAAAGAAATCAATGAGCAGCTGAAAAATTAGTTCTAATCTCTTTTTTGGTTTATGGACGAGAAATCATAAAGGTTTTGTAAAGACATGAGGGTTAGTGAAAGAATTTTTATTATTGGGTGAACTGTCCCTTTTTTATGATTTTTATTGGTGATATCATGGTTTAGAACAAATGTCAGTCAATATTTCCTTCATTAAACACGTGCTGTGATTCTTCAAGCCTCATTGGCGACAAAATCAGATTTTATTTCAGCTGTTCTACCTCCTGCGTTCTGCCTGTCATAATGAACAGCATGTTGGACAAGCAAAGTTCGGCTCGGTAATTGAAGGGCCGCTCCATGTTATCGGCATAGAATCCTTGTGAGCTTTCCGGTTCAAGGACTTCTCCTGACTGGCAGCAGGAGAGATCATCGAGGGAGGTGATTCGATTTGGAGAGCACTGAACCTGATGCTTTTCTTATGGGGGCAATAAAAACGTTTGCCTTCTGCCTGTAGCCTTGTGTCTGCTGTGGTAGGGGACATCTCAGAAGGTGAGGCGGAGGTTTTCTTATCCTTCTGTTTCCTCTTCCACATACGTTAGGTTTTTAATTGCTGTTGAAAGCGCATAAAAGTGAAGTTCTCTGAGGAGCAGCTGCACATCAAGTGGGCTGACCAGAGGGAAATCAGCCCTGGAAGAGCCCTCTTTTCTCTGTATGTTTAGCTGATAGAGATCTCTTTTGGGAGAGATTTTAATAGGTTTCTGTGGGATTTGGCACAGCTGGGAGAAATTGGGGACCTGTTGAAATTGAATGTTACATAAGTTAGAGAAAAAATGTCAAAGTGAGGCTGAGATTCACATATTGGGAAATGGCATTGATCACAAAGTAAGAGTGGTAATTGGCCTATTCACACCAAGAACACTTGAACGAAGTTGCTTAAATTTTATTTATTTGAAAGCATAATAAAAAAGTTTATTATTTAAAAAAATATATTTAAACCTAAAAATATTAAACCTGTAAAACTTTGTCAATAAACTAACTAAATAAATAAAATAGAATAGAAAAAATTGAGTTGTATGGACTATTTTTTTTTCTGTTGCTATAGTAATTATTAATCATTCACTTTATCTAATGGAGAAGACCATCATGACAGGAATTATGATTTATATCTGTAAAATTTAAAATAACGTATAGCATACAGATTTTCTTGCATTCTGTCTGCATGTGTGTGAGAGGAAATTGTCAAGAGCAAATATATTTACTACTAAGGGTATTTTCATACTCTAACTCAATCACTGGCAGTGGAATATATCAATTAAAGAGCTACTGGCTAATGACTGCCGTTCTTTATCCTCCTGATGTACTTTTTGGTCGTTTATGAGAGGGATTTGCTCGCATTGTAGAGGGTTGCTTGATAACAGTATCCACATTTTTAGTAAGGTTAATTCTCTCCATAGACTAGAATCATGGTCTGTTGATTTAGTTTTCTTTGTCTAGCATTCACAACACCACAGTCACTAATGCCAACTCTAATTTCAGCTCCGCTACTCATTGAGTTTCAAATTCACAGCAGGCAATTAGCAAGATGCCCTACTTGTCATATTAGAGGTAACCTAAGGCTGTTATTAACGAGCTTCAAAACTCAACGCTTGACAGTCTGCCTTTACTTTAGAGAAATGCGGTTAGACCGAATGCTTTTCCATTTTCTGTATGAAACAGAAACTTTATTCTGAATCCTCCACATATTGCCTGCTTCAGTATTCTTTTGAAGATGGAAGGAGCAATTGAAGATAGTATTTATATACTATCACATGCTCGTCTGGCGCTGCATCTTATTTTCCACTGAAAGCTGACTGTTCCTGCTGTGTTCATTGCTGCTTTGCTCAATATTGCTCCGGAGGATTTAACTGTAGTTTTTTTGTTATGTATATAGTCTTTTCTGCTCCTGTGCATATTATAAAAAAATATTGTGTGTGTGGGTATATACATATATACATATATATATATATACATATATACATATATATATATATATATATATATATATATACATATATAAAAGTGCTGGGCAACAATTAGTGCACATCCAAAATAAGTTTTGTTTACATAATATATGTGTGTTCATTTATTTCGCATAGATAAATATACAGACATGCACATATATATTTTAAGAAAAATGTTTATATGTGAAATTTATAAAATATTTAAAATAAATGCTGTATGTGTTTGTCTATATATATATATATACAAATAATAAATATACACAGTACACACACATATAATTACATAAACAAAAACGTTTATTTTGGATCTGATTAATCGCAATTAATCATTGCCTAGCACTAACAAATTTGTATATGTGTGTGTGTGTATTACATAATGTATGTGTGTGTACTAATTGTGCATTGTAAAAAATCTCAATATTTGAGATTATGTTTGCAAATATTTAAAAATCAGATATTTAAAAATAACAACTAAGCTGCCTGAAACAATGCCCCAAGTGCCCTTGTTGAAATGGAACTTTTTACAGAATTAAATTGGGTTGCAGATGTTGTTTTTGGACTTCTATAAATGAGGCTTTACAAACAAGAAAAATCTCTTTTTATTTTTCAGGATGTCCGTTCAGAGAAGAACAGGTTAAGGACCTCAAAGAAGCACTGAGAGGCACTGACCCCGACATTCCTCTTGTGTTCGTCAGCGGCAACCACGATCTTGGCAACGTACCCACTCCAAAGAGCGTGGAGCAATTCTGCCGCGACTGGGGCGATGATTACTTCAGTTTTTGGGTGGGTGGGGTGTTGTGTTTAGTGTTGAACTCTCAGTTCTTCTTCGACTCATCAGGCTGCCCTGAGTTAATGGAGGCCCATGAGGTCTGGTTGGAGAGCCAGCTGCAGAGAGCCATCCAGACCCCCTCCTGCCATGTGCTTGTCTTCCAGCACATTCCGCTCTTCCTCCGTACACCGGATGAAGAGGATGACTACTTCAACCTGCAGAAGGGAATCCGAGAGCGCTTGATCCAGAGGTTCAAACAAGCAGGTGAGAAGAAAGCACTTGAGCACCTTACACATTAAACAAGTCTTCATACCTCGCAGTGTAAAGTATCCAACAGTGCTCTATCTGGTTTGCCTTTTCCCAAAAATGTGCTAAATAGTAATCAAAATCCTTTTTTCCAACATTTTTCTTTTTTATTTTGTGCATGAATTTTCTTGTTACCTTAAGAACTGATTTGCCAAATGGTTTATTTAATTAAAAAAGCAAAGCACCAATTGCTTGATTTGTTTGTGAATCAGACAGAAAGAGTAACATATTAGTAGCATATATGTTAACTAGTTAAGAGTATGAACGTTTCATTTTAAACAAAATGAGTTTGTATTGTTTTTATTCAGTAGAATTGCTAGAATATCTAATTAGAATTATTTATTTGGATTTATGTAAATATAAATATTATATTAAATATATATATATATAATCTAAATTATATTAATGTTAGGGGTGGACATTTTAATTTAATTTTGAAATTAATCTAGATTAAAATGGCTCATTTGAATTCTGCCAAAGGCATTCAGAATATGTGTGCTACCTAAATTATGACAATGATCCCAATCCCAATTCTACCCCTTAACCCTACACTTTCCCCTACCCCTCCAATTGGTGTGTTCACATGTAGGGGTAGGGGTGTCTCAAGTCTCTTTTGGTTGGAGGGGTAGGGGGAAGGGTAAGGGCTAGATAGCCCTTCAAACAAAGATTTTTTGGGACCTCATTTCAAACGAAGGGCTAAGAAAAATTTCCAACATGGCTATTCACTCGAGCATAAATGTAAGTAATTTTTGCCATTAATAAGGATTTTTATGACAATTCTTCATTATATGTATATCACCATCAGTCTTGTGTTTGTGTTTACGGTGATGTTATGTAAAGAAACAAAAAAAAGATTTACCAAAAAAATCACTAAAGTTTGTTAGCGGATAGCACCGATTGCACAATATTAGGAAAGATATTTTTATGTCATATACCCGGTGACTTGACTGCATGTGGTAATGCATTGTTTTGTTTTGCTTAAAGCCATATGGGTACATGTAAATGAACGGTGCTTACATCGGTGCATGTCCCCTGACGTAACGTTAGGAGCTAGTGACAATGGATGATGACGTATAACAGTGCAGTAGTGGTGTCCAAAGGGGTAGAAAATATTGGATTGGGCCTAAAAGTAAAGCCCTATTCGGACAGGACTAGTTTTACAGGGGGTCGTTACAGAATGTTTTGTTTCACAGATGTCAAAATTCAACATGGGTTTACTACAAATAAAAATAATAGTTGAACTAAAGTAACCACACATTAACATGGTTTTGCTATACTAGCCATTTAGCTTCACCATGGTATTTGT